>JBAKGM010024244.1:0-23827 GCA_037177215.1 Asparagus racemosus
CCTCTACAGAGAGGAGAGAGAGAGAGAGAGAGAGAGAGAGAGAGAGAGAGAGAGAGAGAGAGAGAGAGAGAGAGAGAGAGAGTCTACGATGGAGAAGGAGATCAAGAGAGGGAGGAGAGAGAATCGACCACACATCCTTGCCATAGGTCCAAGCTAATATAAGCTCCTCTTCCATGCTCATACTCTCTCCCTTCCATCTCTGATCAAAATTCCAATCTAGATCTGTTCATGATAGAGCCAAGACACGAGTTTTGCTTGATTGATAGAGACAAATTGAGTTTTGCAACTGATATCTCTCAAGGAAAGTATCTCTACCTATACTTGTTAGATCAAGAACTTAGGAAATATGTTTTAATCATGTTTTTTATCAATTGCATGCTTTGATTTGTGAGTTTGCTTAAGTCTAGCTAGCACTTTGGATTCTTGATGAAACAAGCTTGAACTAGTTGCAAATGATTCCTATTATGAATCTAAGAAATATTTAATTTATAAAATATGAATCGATTGAAGTTTGTGATAGTAGAATTTGATAACTTGTAGAAAAATTTTAATGCGCTAATTTGAGCGCATGCACTAACTTTGCCTAGAGCATGCTCCTAATCAAGTAGCAGCTCAGTTCAAGAAGCTTGATGCAACATGGACGTGGTGTGTCACAGAACGTATGTGCTCAACTAATAAGTGCATACGGTCAACCTGCAATTTGGTAAATTCTAATTATATGCATATTTTGAGATTTCGAATTTTGATCTCACTTCTATCTTCTTCATTAACTTTCTTAAAGTGAAAGATTACTCATGATAAGGGTATTTACATGCAGTGAAGGTTTGGGACCTTTTCAGAACCTCTAAAAGTTGGATCTTTGAAAAATATGCGTATTTGCTTTCTATATGTCTAAATCATGTTTTGTGAGTTTCATAATGCTGGGAATTTTTTGATATAGTTTCTATCACAGATTTAGATGATGTTAGGCCGTTGTTTCTAATCTTGATGTACATGAAGAATGAAACTCATATATGATGGATATTGAGCAGATTATATTAGACCACGACTTTTGGGCTCACTCATTCACGAGTCGAGACCTGTTTCTATTATTATACTGCTCGGATGGGATATTACCAGTTAGTATACTCATTTAGGAATTTTCCATTTAATCTTGTTTGAATTTCAATTTCGTTTACCTTTGTCATATGTCCATGCTATCTCCTCGCGAATACCAGATTTCATTTGAAATTCCCTGTTTACACAATTTATGAGAAGAGATAAAGTGTTTGGATTCATGATTCAGGATTTCGTCTTCTTTAAGCTCTCAGACTTAGAGGGCACTTTGATTGAACACCTAGTCAGTACCATCTAGACAGGTATAGGGTATCATGATAGCTTGTTTTCTATGAGCTGAGATTCTTGGGACTAGTGTATAATATTTCATGTACAGCTAGTTAAGAAAAAGTAATCTGATGGGTTTGATTTCAAGGAATTGAATCTTTGGAGCTATGTGGAGCCATGATAATGTTTTGTCAGACCTGTAGGGTCAATCAAGGGGAGGGTTTGGTCAGTACCGGAAACATCGGATCCCACATGACTTACACATGGGCTTAGCAAAGATCTTTCCAAATAAGATGCTAATTATGAGAAACATGATTTGATTTTGATGAATTGGCACGTGGCATGGAGTCTGTCTAGTTGAGTTTCTGATGAGTTGCTTTACATGAGTAGTTTTAGATAGTGTTGACCAGTAGGCAGGCATATTTGGCAGTTTGTTCTTGGTTTCAATCTGTGTTGCTTTTATAGTTGTTCTCAGATGTTTTCAGCATCTTAGACACATTCATATCTTTTCGTTTTTTGCTCTATCTCCCCTTGCCTATTCAATGTTTTAGATATTCATGAGTATATTATTTGGGATATTCTCTATCTATATCTATATTCATTTCTTTTTCTCGCTTGATGCTTGCTTGGGTCGCTTGCCTGATGATCTCTGGATTTATTTTCTCCCTTCTTCCTCCAAGTTGTGGGAGAAATCAGTTTTGGATCAGGCTATGTGGTTGGATAGTTTTAACCTTCAGATAGTTTTTAACCTTTAGATAGTTGGTGAGTGGTTCTTTTACGACTTTGCCCTCATGTATAGTTTGTTAATTTAGAGTCCTACCATGCTATGTAGTTTATAGTTGGTTCAACCTATTTAGTCTAGTTTGACTAGAAGTTGAAATTTATCAATCTTGCCCACCTCAGCTACTTATTTACCATTTTATCCTTGTTTTGTGGCAGATCAACCAGATGAGGCTTAAGTATGTGCATGAGGACCCGACTGACCTGGTTCTCATGTATATACTGACGGGCAAATTGCATGCCCGTATCCATAGCTAGGACATAGGGTGTGATAAGTTGTAAGGCCCCAGATTTTTTGATTAAATTATATATTTAATTGAGATAATGTTTGCAAAATTACGTAATTATTTTTACTCAATATGATAAAATTTCTTAAAGTATAATTTTATTAGAAAGAGATTCATGAATTAGACTTAATAGTAAAGGTGATTTGCATATATAACCTTTAGGGTTATATGAGTAAAAGCAATAATATTCATGATATTTGCAAATAGGTCCAATATCTATAAATACCTCAGATTATTAACGTTTCTCTTCTTTTACTGAATATAACTTTTAGGAGTAGGATTCTATGGGGGGGGGAGAGAGAGAGAGAGAGAGAGAGAGAGAGAGAGAGAGAGAGAGAGGAACCATAGCTAGAGAACACGACCTACAACTCAAGTGAGGGTTTCTCCACTTTATTTCTTTGATTATGGGGATTTCCCTTTGATTATCTCTCTGCAAATCTTTTGGGATCTGTTAAACCCTAGATTTTGTGACAAAATTATATAGAGTTTTTTATGTTGATTCCTTGATGTTTTAAAGAAGTTTTGATAAGATCTAATAGGGTTTCCCAAACACCAATGGTTAGATTTGAAAATATGCACAAATATAATAGTAAACTCTAGTTCTTCATTTTCCTTATTGTCTGATCTTAAAAACATGGAGGAAAAATGATGAAGAAAAGAGGTGAAACAGATCAATCGTGCATGAATAACATTGATGTTGTCATCAGATTGAGCAACATCAGACGTCTGATTCAAAATCAGACATCTAATCGTCTAGCATCAGACGTCTGATTTTGAAATTAGATGTCTAGTGAGGGCAAGTAGACATTTGATTGAGGGTATGGCAAAAACTAAGTTTCAATTATTTTCACAGATACATCTGATCTTTTGAGGAAGATGTCTGGTTGATGTTTTAAACATCTAGTTGATTTAGTCAGCCATCTGAATTTATTTTGAATCATTTTTAACTCTTTGTTGAATCATATTTTAGTCTGATTAGACTATTTATTAGTTTTAGACATTGTTTAAGAGAGAATATGAGTATTTGATAATGTGAGAGTAGTCTCATGAGATACCTACACATTATATGGAGTGTTTTGATCACTCGGATAACTTAGCACATGTTAAATATAAATAGAACTAGCTAAAGGTGAATGAACGGTTAAATGCATATCATTTTAAATTATTTGGTGCCAGAGTTGATGATATCTTAGGATTTACAATAATCAATGTACATGTAGACGGGTGTAGAGACCTATATCCTAGACTATAGAGTACACCCCGATGTAGTTAGTCCTAATACATGATTTGACTAGGCAGCTAATCTCTGACCTGGACCATTCTATTTATTAACTAGGTTGTGTAAGCTTGTTGTAGGATGCGGATTAGAGCATAACATTACATGTATAAATTAAATAACAGGGGGATGGGGGGTAAGTAATGAGATGAATCACGTCTTAAGGTTGGTTGGTTGATTAGAGGGCTCCGATGTGAGTACCTGTTTGATGATTTTGTATTAGTTATGTTTAACCACCTTAAGCAGCAGACTCAATCATTTCATGTCCAAATATGAACATAATTAATTTCTTAATACGTTGTTTATGTTTTAATGTATGTTGTGTGCATAACTCCACATGATATATATCCTTTTGAGACTTATGATCGCTATCTTTGATTCATATTTTTCATTCTTGTCTAGCAGATAAGGATTTGACTTATTATTACGCATCTAACCATTGATTCTTGTAGTTCTCTATAATTTCCCCGCTTAGACCCGAAGTGAGTCTGCTTGCGACGGACCAATCTTACTTGAATAAGCATGTCGTGAGAAAGTAGCCAGAGCATTGCAATAGCAAATATAAATAATCACTAGTTTGTTTATTTATTTATTTATTCAGTAGATACTTTGTGATATTTTTCTAAGTACATTGTCTAGTTTGGATGGCCGTGTTTAAGCCCATACTTATATTTATCTTTGAATATTTAAGCTATGTATCTAGTGGACTTGATAGTTGGACAATTGATATATATCATTCTTGTTTCTGCTTGATTTCTATTGTGATGTTGATGTTGTTACGATGAGACCTGTACTTTTATATATATTTATAGGGAAAATTGCTTCTAGCCCCCAAAGTGACAACAAGTATTCTCCCCCCCTCCCCCAAGACTTTTTCAAAACTCCTAAAGCTCCCAAAAGTAAAATAATAATTCCTTTAGCCCCCTCCAGTTCTTTTTCAACCCCTCACGTGTACTTTTAAACATGTGAAGACCAAAATACCCTCACTCACTTTCTCAGGCAACTGGTCATCGGAGACAGTACACTATAGGCATTAATGGTGATTAGAAAGGAGTTTTGGAGGGGAAACCCCCCATTTCCCACCAAATTCTAACCATCTTCTACCTCTCTCCCCCCCCGCCCCCGCCCCAAAATCCTCTTTACTTACCCCAACTACTCTCTCCCAGCCATTTAATTCTCCTATATAAATCCTCTTTGATTCTTCAACTACTTTTCTTCAAAATGATGGATAAATCCCTCCTTTGCATGGTTACAAACACAAAAAGTAACGAAGAGGGTGAGGGTGTTTTCGTAGTTATCAATGAGTCTACAAAAAGAAGTTCACTGAATATTATTGCAATTTTTTTTACTGAAATACATATCTGAAAGAGAAAAGAAGTTCAGTTTTGTAATTGATAATGATGAGGACTTGAGCTTGATGTTCGAGTATTGTCGTCGTAATGGATTTACAGACATAAACTTATATGCTACCTCCGCTGGGGAATCCTCAACTTCTCAGAACACCCAAACTTCTCCGAAAAATGTGTAAGCATTTCAATTTTAAGGTTATGTGTTGGCTGTTAAGGTTATGAGTTAGTTGTTAACCTTAGTAGATAGTTATGAGTTGGCTGTAACCTTAGGCATTGGTTGTGGAGGTTTTGAGTTGGTTGTTAAGGTTATGAGCTGGTTGTTAACCTTATGAGATGGTTATAAGTTGATTGTTAAGATTACGAGTTGGTTGTTAACCTTAGTAGATATTAATGAGTGTTTGTTAGCCTTATGAGTTAATTGTTAAGGTTATAGTTGGTTGTTACATATTAAAATTTTTCTCACTTTTACAGGACTATCCTGATAGAAAATTCACGATGCACTGCTACTATGCTCATCCAACCATGTAATGATGAGCGTATTCCTAATGACAATCCCACTGGCGACTCGATCATGATGATAGAAGATATGCTTAACAACCAAACCAACATCCCAGCTGAGTGGCACACAGCCATACGTGAAAAGGGACAGAAATTTGATAGTGCTGTTGAAGTTAGATTAGCACTTCAATACTACTCAACTGTGAAAAGGTTCAAGTATGATTTTTACCATAATGAACAAAAATGTATAAGAGTGCATTACCGATTCAAGGACACCCTGGATTGCCCTTGGATGTTGTTTGCTTCCCCACTCTGAAATTCCTCAATTGTGACTATAAAGAAATTATGCGCTACTCACACTTGCGGTCAATATGGAGCTAATGTTGGTAACTCAATGGCATCACGCAAGTTCATTGCACGCCAAATACATCTGTTTTGAAGGTTAGTCTAGACATTGGACCAATTGGTATCAAGAACAACTTGCTCTCATAGTACGACATCAAGATTAATTACAGCAAAGCCTGGCAAAGCAAAGAGAGAGCACAACAAGACCTGTTTGGTGACGATGATGAGGCTTACGATTCACTAAGATGGTAAAACGTATCTTATTAAATAAGTATTTATAACTTATCTAACTAGTTGTTAAGGTTATGAGTTGGTTGTTAACCTTATGCATTGGTTGTTTAGCTTATGAGTTGGTTGTTAAGGTTATGAGTTTGTTGTTAGTGTTATGAGTTGGTGGTTAAGGTTACGGCTTTGATGTTAAGGTTACTTGTTATATTTATGCAGGTAAGAAGCCATGGTTCTAGTAACTAATCTAGGAAGTCGTGTTACAATTGACGCTAATGACGGCATGTTTAGGCATTTGTTCATAGGTTATAATGCTTGTATTGAAGGGTTCATTGCTGGATGTAGGCCTTTGTTGTTTTTGGATGGAACATTTCTTAAAGACCGCTACAGAGGTATATTTCTTAGTTTCACAGGATATGATAGCAACCAAGGAATATTTCCTCTTGCTGATTGCATATGCGACCAGGAGAATGAGGAGAATTGGAAATGGTTCTTATAAGGAGTGTGGTCCATACTATATGATAAGGAAAATCCTTCCAATCCTCCACATCAACTGGTCATGATTTTTGATGCCCACAAGGGTATTAGGGTAGCTGTCGAGAAATTCTTTCCAAATGCACTCAGTGGAGAGCCGTGTATGGCCCATTACCCATTCAAAGTTGAATGAGCACTTGATGCCTTCTCTAGTTTTTGTATCAGTGAAGAAAAATTTCATCTTATTCTCATCCCACTATCTCAACACGTGCTCAAAAGTGGGAAGATCAAGACCAAGAGGGCCAAAATGAACGTAGTGTCTGAATACACTATCTTCGCAGGCCTCCTAATGCCTTTGGCCCATATGTTGCACTAAAGAATGCATTAATTCGTAGAAAGCAGTAAAGCTGGAAGTAGGCCGCAATTCTGATACAGCCTTTTGCTAACAAGGCAAAACAACAAGACATGATTAGTTTGAAATAATCTGTAACCATAACAATTATGATGTAAACTTGACAAAAAAACTGCAACCTTAACAACAAATCCATAAGCTTAACAACCATTTAATACCCTCAACTACCAATCAATAACTTTAACAACTAATAGCCACAAGTCAACAGCAACCTTCACAGCAAACTCATAACCTTAACAACTAACAGGCCACAAGTTAACAGTAACATTAACAACTAACATGCCACATATTAACAGTAACCTTAACAATGAACAAGCCAAAGTTAACAATAACATTCACAGCAGATTCATAATCTTCACAACAGATTCCTAACCTTAACAACTAACGCAGAACCTTAACAATTAATGAATGTCCTTGACAACTAAAAGCAAACGTTCATAACGTAACTGTAACCTTCACAATAAACATAACATGCAACGTCATAAACAACTAAATTATGCAGTAAACTCACCTCTTTTATATTGTCAAATGCATCTCTTCCACATCGCTCCAATTCGTTCCTCTCGTTAGATCGAGGAGTGCTCTCAAGGCGTCGTCGGTGCTGCCAACTACATCAGTGCGTTGGACTGGGTTTGTGTGTTGAACTGGACGTGTGGGAGGAGGATGACTTGCTTCTATGTCCTGTAGAACATCAGCAATTGATGTGCCAGCTTCAACCCACTCTATGCTCGAAGGTCTTCTTTCGACGACGTACTGTGACGCGTCATCGTCTTCGTTGATATCTACTAGGGCGACCACTTTAGGAGTTGACTTGTCGGCCATGATTCTGATCAGGGTGCACAATGGCAAGATTACAAGAGAATTGGTTAGATTCCGCTCTAGGGTGGGTTGATTTAGGGTTAGGGTTTAGAAATTGGGAATAGTTGGTTCACTTAGAAAGAAGAGACGGGTTAGCACACTCGACGAGGAGTGGTTTTGAGAAGTGGGAGGTGATTAAATCAAAGGGCATTTTAGGGATTTTTTTAACATCGGTTCACGTGGGAACAAGGTTTAGGGGCTAAAGGAATTAGTATTTTACTTTTGGGGGCTTTGGGAGCTTTGAAAAAGTCTTGGGGGGGATACTTGTTATTATTTTGGTGGCTAGAAGTAATTTTCCCTATTTATATTATAAGTGATTGTGAATGTATATAACAAAACATGTTACAGGGTATTTATAGAATATTTTATATTTTTAGTTCTATAAATATACTACCCACCAGGTCATACTCGTGAGCGGGGCGTGACAATAGTGGGCTGAGTGGGTGTAACTAACGTGACCTTTGGGTTGCTCTCACTAATGGGCAAGCAACTCTTGAGCTGGGTCAGCGACCTATATAAGGCCCTCTACTCAACACCAAAAGGTACAAGCTCTCTCACCTATCCTCTAGAAATTGCAGTACGTGGTTGGGTCTAATTTTGTGTCAAATCAATGAGGTCATAGTCTAAAGTCAGACTGACAAGGTCATGTAGTGTCTGAACTTGATCAAAGTGATTGTGGAGATTATAGTTGGTGCACACCGGTACACTTAAGTTGATATTCCTGATAGCAATTCGTCTTTGGAATTCTTGCATCGGAGTAGGCCAAATCTTGCTCTAAGTTTAGCATTTTAGGATGCAAAGTGATTGGAACCAGTTTCGACAACAAGTATTTTAGGCAAATTCACATTCCCTGTCATGATTTTCCCTTTTATTCTAACAGTGTCCAATCTGAAGTTCTTCATGTAGGAAATGGTTAATACATGCACTTAATGAATGTATTTTTTCTGACTTCACGGAGAATCAAAGATTGTGCAACTCCCAATAGATTATGTAGCAATCTCTCGATAATCATTAGCTGATCTTCTTTTTTTCAAACAATCTCTGAATAAGGGTTCGAATTGTTCATTTATTAGAATGCCATTTGATGAATAATAGATTTGTCCTAGAATGAGATGAATCTGTTGAATTTGGATAATTAATTATGCATGTAACGGGGTGATCTATTATATAAATAATGCTTGGAGAAAATAAAGAATATCCTAGCATGCTTATGCTATTCAAAAACATAGTTTAGAAATTACCGACACGAATCATTCATGCAGGATTGTCACGTACATTTTTATCAATAGCAAAATAGTGAACACACCAATTATACTACACAAACATATTTTAACAACTAATTGTATCATGAGAAATTGAATATATAATCCTCCTATGTGAAGGGACAACTTATATCATTCATAGGTAATTGGTTGTTAGTGTGGAAATTACATCTCCTCCATCTATGGTGGAAACCACCCAATTTCTATAGGGTTGGTTCTGATTAGGGGTATCCAAATAGGCCGGAGCTGGGTCCAGTTAGCTGTGGGCCAACTTGGCTATTTACTTTTTCTTTTTAACAAAAAAATGTGATTTTTGTAAAAAGAGGTAACTTCAGAAGTATTTAAAAAGATGTGAAATTTTTGCAAAGAAATTCAATCTTATTATTAATCATTAGTAGTTATACAATTTGTAAATTTAAGAGAAATTAAAAAAATCAAAAAGAAATTTCATTTTTTTATTAATCACTAACAATTACAATAATTTTTGAAAATTACCGCATCGCAGTAGATGAGTACGTCCCAACTAGGTTGGCACTTACCCATCTATATTAATATCATTTGCAACTTATCTTACATATTTACAGTTCTAAAACTAAAATTTACAAATGACTTTATGCTCTTGTTCTGCAGTATCTGCTATCATCAAATCTTAAAGTATATCTTCAATATTAGCAAAACAGTCAATGTTTTAGCATCTCTTTTAGGACATCCACTAATCTTGTTAGCATGAAACATCCACCAATCTTGTTAGCACATTACCGTCTGCACAGTAGATGGATCCATCGATGTTATGCTGTCAACAATCAAACATCCTAATACGTTGAAAGTGCATTTCGAAGGTATGGCAAAAATCTATCCTGTTCATAAAATCACAAGCCATAATAGAAAGCACATGATATGAGGTCATTCCATATACTTTTCACCATTGTAAAATATCAAACTCCTTATTATTTTGGCATTTAACTAAAGGTGTAGCTAATATTGTTCAAGTTTAGAAACTTTCCTTACGAATGATGATCAACCACTACTACTACTACTACCACTACCCCTACCAATTAGTCTATCTACTATCATTAATTGTCACATAAAATTGCACATGTACTCAGTGTAGAGCTCAAAGGAGTTGTGGCTTGAGATCTTCCACCATGTGTAGCTACTTACTCTTCATATAATTTTTCAAAAAAGAATATCTGATTGTGTTATGATGATAAGAGCAATAATAGTTTCACCCATATCGGTTTTTATCTCCATATTTTCATATAAAGAATTCAACAAAGTTTTTAGAGCAATACTCCTTAAGCATGGATCAATAAGAACACTCAAACCGAAAATAATAGGAATGGGTCTGAAGTACTTATTAAAATTTTTCTATTTGTTTAATCATATCTAAAAAATGATCATATATGCAGTAAGTATTAAAAAGTTTTGAATATTAAAAACTTGTAAATCAACTTCACAAATAGTTGGGTAATGACAACTAGATAATATTAGAGTAACTTCATAAAAAACTTGTTGCTTGTCCTTTACACAATTTATAGTTGTCCACTTCCCTATCAGTTCTTCCATATACAGAGGAAGAACTAGATGAAGAGCTAGACGCATAGAAATTAATAAAATTGTTTTTTTATACTTCATTGCTACATTTAACATAAATAGGTGCAATTCCACCTATAGTCAATATTTTGTGGAATTTTTTTGGCCTCATATTTTTTTCTTTTACAAGGTTGTTTCCGTCTCTCCAGCCTTTTTTTAGAAGCATTGAGAAAATAAAGTACAACCTAAGTTTTCAATCATTATTTTAATTTTAGCAAATACCATTTGCACAATTAAATTCAAAATATGACACATACATTTATATGTAAAATTCACTCTGGCATGCAAATAACAAAGTCGATTTGATATGATTATTATTGCTTGCATTATTCAATAAAAGAGCAAATATGTTTTTAGAAATTTCTAATTTTACAAGTTCTTCCATTCTTAAGTTTGTAGTATTTCCAATAGTGTGTAATTCTTCAAATGAAATAAAAGAAACAATTCTTTTAAACATATTCCAATTGTCATGAATCCAATGTACTGTGATACATAAATAATCAATTAGTGCTTTAGATGTCCAAATATCAGAAGATAGAGCAAATCTACAATTTAAGTTTTGAAAATAAGCAATTAAATTTTTTTTCTTCTTGATAATATTTCATAATATCACATTGATAAGTTTGGAGAGAAAATTTTTGAAAAGCAAAGCACATACCCTATTTAATCAAACCTTCAAAATCACTATTTTCTACTATTTTAAAAGGAATATTTTTAAGAATAACAAACTTGATGATGCATTTCCTAGCTCTAACTGCGCCATAGCTTCATGTACCGAGCCAACATGATGAAGATGATTGAGAGAGAAGAGATTGACAGATGTCGAGTTGAGATGTTCCTTGCCCTCTGCTATAGATTTACAAATACCATTTGACGTAGTTAGTCCCGCTCTTATGATGGACTTCGAAGACTTTGCCGCCTAGCACTCATTTTGCCTTTTGGGTGAGAATAGGTTATCTTTGGTACTTTCAATCTTCCTAAAGAAAGACCACACTTCCGATCTCAACCTTTTAGAAGTTGAAAGTGTTGGATCTTCGGATTTGAGTTCTAGCTCGATAGTAGTAACTCGACAGTAGGAGGACTCATTTCGAGAATTGAAAAAGTTGCATTTTCATCCTCGAAGATATCTAAATTAAAGGAAGAAGCCATTGGAATTGAGAGAATTAGACGTTTAGGAGACAATATTGGAGAGTATTAGAGAGTATAAAAGAGAAGAGTATGATTTTTGGATGAGGAACCAAATGAAAACCTCCTCAATTTATAGACACGGCCCCCCTAATCAAATGACCAAGATACCCTCAAAATTTGGTCATTTTAGAGTAATTTTGGGGATATTTTGATCATTTGACCCAAAAATAGTTATTTGCCATTTTGGTTGCCGCCCGCCATAACGGCTATTTTACTTGTTGTTATCACGGTGGGGTCCAGGCGGGGTCGAGCTTTTAGGCTCGGACCTGGCAACAATGACTAATGAAATAGCTGTTACCAGACTCGGCCCTGAGTTTGTGGCCATGTGCCACCATGTCCTGGGCCGGGAAAAGCACCATCGGAGGTACCCGGTCCTGGAATCCGGGTAGGCCTAGATTTTTCCAAGCCCGGATTTCCAGATTTTTCTCGTCGGGCAAGGTACTAGCCTGGCTAGAAATGGGCCGGATTTCAGGCCGGCTTTAGATCTCAGACTTTTTGGACACGTACTGAAAACACAAACTTGGAGATAATATTTAATTTCTCATTCTATGCTCTTTTTCTCAAGAATGAGATCTTTTCATTTGTGTCCCCATAAATGTATAAAAAGGTTCATTGATTGGTTAAAGTGCTTTTATTCAGATTTTGATACAGTTATGATTGCTTAGGAAGTTTTTAAAATTTTAATTGCTGCTCTATTCTATTTTAAGTATATTTATGATTACTATAGAAGCAGTTTTCCATTTTAAAATTTTCTCTCTTTTATGTAAAAACTACTCTATTTTCATGATTACTATTATGGGTAAATTACACTAAACCCTCAAGAACTTTTAGCATGTTGCAGTAAGCCCCTAATAACTTTCAAAATCACACTAAACCTCCCAATAACTTTTGCAAAAAATGACCAAAGTTAACATTGTTACATTTGATATGGAATGTGCAACTAACATGACTTAAAATGATTAAAATATCCCTTAAATTATTAAAAACCCTTGTAGGATCTTTTTTATATTTTCCACCAAAAATTGAAATCTCTCGTCTTTTGTTATTCATTCTCCCCTTGCTCATATCTAGGTTGGGATCTCATATACTAATTTTTTATGATTAAAATTTTCTTTCGAAGTGGCTTTTAATGTTGTTTTTTGGTTATAATTAGGGGGGGGGGGGTTATCTACAAAATGAGGAAACTTATTGGGATTTTTTTGCAATTGCTAAAATTATTGAGGGTTTAATATGATTTTGAAAGTTATTGGGGTTTTTTTTGCAAAATGCTGGAAGTTCTCGGAGGTTTAGTGTAATTTACCTTCCTATTACTATAGAAAAGTAAACTAATTAACAAATGCACTTGAAGAAAATTTTCTTCCCCACTTATGTGACGTGTGCATGTGTAAATTCCTTTTATTATTATGGAAGAAAAGTTTTAAATATGTGATGATTCCCATGTAAGAATTTTTCTTAAAATAGAAAACCTAAAATCGAAAAGATTAAAACAACTCCTACTCGGGCTTACAAAACCAGCTCGGACAGGTGCTGTGGCCCGAATTTGGGTGATCTCGAACCGAAGCACCCGGCCCTTAGTGTTCCATTTGGGCCTGTTTAGGACAGTATTGGCTAGGCCCCGGATTGGACGTTTCAGTCCTGAGTCTATCTAGATCCGGCCCACTAGCTGGGCGTAATCAAACGAGTATTAGTCGATCCAGTTAACTCACTTACAGTGCGTTACTCCATGTCTTCAATACGCAAGGAAGTGCAAGCTTAGACTTGGGGTGCTTTCTCTCTCTATTGATATGCTTAAAAGAATTTTATTAGTAGAACATCTCAACATGTAGTGTGATAAGAACCCTAATTTGATTCCACACACGTCGATGAAGCATGTGCAAAACTTCTATCAGATCGTTGACAAAGCGACCTAATAGCCAAAGAAGTACAGGGTCGAATCCCAAAAATCTGATGAAAATCAATAACTTCAATATCACTGTTTTCTACAATATGTTCTCCAAAATAAAAGAAAAAAAAATCCTGGCTTGGGGTGGCCATATATATAATCTCAAGAGAATTCGTACTACAATGAAAACTTTCCTAATAGAAAACAATTCCTAACGGCCTCAAACTTTCTTAATCAAACTTTCTAATAAAAAATAGATCCTAATTAACTCAAACTTTCATGATAAAAAGATAATTCTAATAGACTTGAACTTTCCTGATAAAAAGATAATTCTAATAGACTCGAACTTTCCTGATAAAAAGATAATTTATAATCGGGAATCACACCATTCTCCTCTCTTTTGAGACTGCACTTGTCCTCAAACGTAAAATCTAGAGATCTCTCCTTAAGCTCATCATAATCCTCTGATGTTGCCTCATCCATAGCTAATCCCTTGTAGTATATCAACACTAATCCTCTCCTTCATGCGTTTTTTCCATGCAACTCCTATAGCGAATCACCTCCTTAGGCACCGGCCTCATATGCTCCTCTGAATCAAATGTGGGTAATTTAGCAACAATCAATCTGGAGTTACCTAGCTTCTTTTTTCAATGCAGTCACATGAAAGACTGAAAGCTACAATGACGATTCTGATAACTCCAACTTATAAGCTACCTCTCTAATCCACTGCAGAATCTTAGAGTGCCCATAATACCTCCGAGATAACTTCACATTAAATCTCTTCTTCAAAGACCACTGTCTATAAGGTTGCCACTTTAGATACACATATTCGCTCGGTTCAAATGCCACATCCTGCATTCCCTCATCATAGTATTTCTTCTTCTGAGCCTTCGCCAACTCCCTTTTTACTACTCGCAACACCTCATCCCTTGCTAAAAACTCCTACTCGACCCCCTTGTTCTTTGTCATCCTCCTTTCATATGATGGTAGTACTAGTGGTGAATGACCATACATCAGCGCAAATGGACTCCAAGGAACCAATGAATCGAATGAAGTGTTGTACCAATACTCAACCCAAGGAATGTACCATTTACGCTGCTCCTCTTGACAATAGCCTCGTAGATACTACTCCAATGTCTTGCTCATGATCTCTAACCACCCACTAGTCTGCGGATGATAAGATGAACTTGCCTTAAGTTTACTTCCTTGTAGAGTAAATAACTCCTACTAAAAAGAGCTCATGAATACCTTCCTTTGATTTATAACTATACTACTCAGAATCCTACGTAACTTGACCATAATATCGACTCTCATCCGAATTTGATGGTAACCAGTCCTTAATTGTAGCTTCAAAAATGTTGTAGCACCATGCAACTTATCCAGCATCTCATCAACTGTTAGAATACAGAATCAATTCTTCATTGTGGCTTCATTCAAAGTCCTATAATATGTGAAAAACTTCCATGATCCATCCTTATTTCTGACCAAAAGAATAGATGATAAAAAAGGACTCTGATTGGATCTAAACAATTCGCTTATCAGTAGTTCTTCCACTTGTCTCTTTATCTCCTTCCAAAAATGGGTGAAATGGTAAGGTTGCACATTAACCAGCTTCAACTCATCCTTCAGAACAATCTTATGATCCTAAATCCTTAACGATGGTAACTCAGTAGGAGCCTGTGTAACCCTCTGATGTCGCAACACTACTTGCCTCACTCTATCCTCCAATCAGGCTAATGGATCCTCTATGTCATTTCCAACACCTGACTCAGATAGCAATAAACACTGCAAAAAATCACCTTGGTCACCACCCTTTGTGACAATAGCATAGCACTCGGCTCTTCCCCTGCACAGCCACTTGAATGCATTAGCCTCACAATCCCTTGAAAATGGCAGTCCATGAGTGCCTCCTTCCCCTAATTGGAACATCATCCACATATCCTTGAAATTCATTTTCACATCCCTTTTACGCCTCAGCCACGCGTTGCCCAAAACAACATCGATTCTAACAAGTGTCAATACATGAAGATCAGTAGAAATTCAAACTTCCTGGATGTTCATACCAATGCCCATAACAATCTCCTAACAATGCATCTTCTCCCCATTTGCTATCCTTACCTCAAAAAATTCTACAACAGTCCCTATCAAACCCACCTTCTTGACAACCTGTGCATTAATGAAATTATGTGAAGAACTAGTGTAGATGGCTAAAATGTATTCTATCTAGGTCAATGTTCAGGTTGGATCCAAGAAGTAAAAGCCGATAGGCTAAATACTTCAAATGGGCTCAAAGTCAAGACCACAACAGGCTATAGCGAAGCTCACTCAAACAAGCATGTGAACATCGCCATACAACCCACTTCGGCTTAGTCCAAACAAGTAAAAAAATAAACTACATGAAGTTCGCTGTTTGATGTCAGCGAACTTCGCCCACAGCTACTCACGTGGGCCACATCACCCATGATTCAGAAGTGATGTCCCACCCACGTCTAAGTGAGCCTCACCCAAACACTTTCAGCAAGCTTTACCAACTAATTAATCAGCGAACTTCGCCAATCAAATGTTTGAGAGCTATTCTCAAGGTAATAACTGCTTCGCCACTATCTCTTACTTTAATGGTCACTTAATCCATAATTAAAGGCCACTAACACACACACACACACACACTCTCTCTCTCTCTCTCTCTCTCTGTGTGTGTGCGTGTGTGCGTGTGTGTGTGTGTGTATGTGTGTGTGTGTGTGTGTGTGTGTGTGTGTGTGTGTGTGTGTGTGTGTGTGTGTGACTATAAGAGGAGAAGGAAATCGTTCGTTTAAGGGATCACTAACTGAGAGATCGAATACTCCTATACACATACGGAACTAACTTTTTCTCTCTTTCTTTCTAATATTCGGTTCTAAGAGAAGACTGAGCTATTTTCCAAGATTCGAGTAAGACTCATTTACAGGCATGTGTAAGGTTGATCCTAAAGCTAGCCTAGGCATTTGAGTTTCGACTCTTGAGTTTTCATACTCAGAGTCTAAAGAGTAGTCATAAGCAAACTCGACTTCATTAAAGATGCAGTCACCCTGATCTTTGGCTGACTGGTCTATACATGGATTCTCGAGGATAATTACAAGTGGTTCTATTTCTCAGATCTGATCATTGTTGGGATTTGACTCATTGTCCACTTCATTACCGCTATATTCATCATTAGAAAGAACAATCTCGATTGTATGATTTTCATCATACAAAAAAGAGTCGGTAAAGTAATTCTCCACCCCTTTGAAGGGATACTTTTAGCATCAACTTTTTGTTGAACCACCTACTCATCGATGTACTTGAAGCACTGATGAAGTGTTGAGGGATGATCATGTTGGAATGGATTCACGGTCCTCTGAGGAGAAGGTTGTGGGTGTTTCGATGTCGATGATGTAACAAGTCAATTTCGTCTTTAAATCACCGATCTAACATTTAAGTTGGATCTTTTCAAAAGATCAGATACTACTGGAGTTGAAGTCAAAGATGGTAGCAGTAGTCTTTGAGAGCTTATGAAGGGGAATACCTAGAAAGCTCAAGAGTCTCTACGGGATTATGCTCAACGCAGAGCCTTTGTCGATATGAATCCCTTCGACCTTTGTCGACCCTACATATCCAGTATAATAGAGGGGTCGGTTGTGATGGTGGTTTTTGATGAGCATGTCATCTGGAGTGAATGTGATACGAGGTGCCTGCTCTTGGCATTGATAGCACTACTTGTTTTCTTTATCGTGAGGAGGCTCGACCATATGGGCGAGGAACGCCTCACTATTGTTCAAAGCTTCTTTCAAAGCCTCCCTCGTTTCTTTAGACAAATATAAAAGTTCAAATAAGATTATACGAGCTGAGATATTAGCTAACTAGGCCATGATATTATATCAAAATGGGACTTTAGGATCATCTGAGGGATGCTACAATGCCTTGTCAAACAGAGTCTCCTTTTGTTTAGTCGGTTCAGGTTGCTTGGAGGGTCCTAGCTGATCATAAATTTTCAAATAGTCTTAGCCGAACCTTGTCCCAATCATGACAATTTTCTCTTCCTCTGAGTCAGTGAGTGAAGAAACTCATAGAGATTCCTCCTTGATGATTGCGGAGATGATGTTGCAAGATTTCATCTTGCATTTGCACTATGACTTGGACTTCAGAAGAGTCCAATGTTCATCTTGGAGAAGGTTGGGATGTACCCACATTATTTCTCCTCTTATCATAGTAAGAGGGACCAAGCCTTAGTTTTGTTAGTTTTGTTGGTCATGGTTGATCACTTCCATCCTTGTAGTGAGAATGGGGATGACTCCATCTTGGGATTAGATTTCTGGCATGAAGCCAAATTGGAGAATCACCATGTTGCTAGTGACTTTCTTTTTCACAGGCTTGAGCTTTAGGATTTCTGACTCGACAAAAGTCTATATTTTATTCTTAAGGATGTAACAGTTCATCGTCGAGTGTCCTAACATTTTGTGATAAAAGCAGTATTTAGAATCATCAGTCTTTCCGATTTCTTCGGGGCGCCAGGCTTCTGGAAGCTTTAGCCGATTACTCTTAATGAGGTCATGGAAGATAGCCACCATATGTTCGTCCTTGAAGGAGTAATTGCGCTGAACATTCTTCCTTGGTTCCCTCTTCTGGTTGTCAGGCTTCTTGACCTTAACCATGAAAGTCTCTTTAGCTTTTGGCTGGATGGATTGCCCTTGATTGCCTTTATTGCCCTTGAAGTTGGTACGGGGTTCAAACTTGTTGAAGCGTTCTGATGATTTTTCTGCTATCTCAGCTTGCTTCATTAAGTACTTGCACGTATAGGCTGTGACATGGCCCATATGAGCTTCTATTTGCCCTACAAAAATTATGCCGATAACTTTGGAGTAGCATCGCCAATGGCATATCTCGACATTGTAATGTAAGATTGCGGAATCACTCAATGAACTCCCTGACCATTTCATTTCCTCTTTGCTTTTTAGAGAGGAGTTAGACCATGGTAACATCTAATTATTTCTCATGGAATTGTGAGAGGAGCTTTGATTCTATATCAGCGTAGGACTTGATTGAACACTATGAAACCAATCGAAGGTTACCCCTTGAAGGATACCAATGAAAAGTCATGCCTTAGTGGCATCATTACCAACTACATTTCTAGTTTGTTAGTGAAAATAGTAGATGTACTGGTTCGGAGAACCTTTGCCCTCAAACATATGCAACGTTGGCGACTTAAACTTTATTGGATAGGAAACCATATCCCACTCAATGGGATAAGGTCGGGTGATTTTAACCTTCTTAAGCTCAGTTTGCTACGAACGAGCATTGAGCTATTTTTGGATGTCCTCAAAGACCTTTACCTCCTGGCTTGGCTTAGGGGACGCCGATGTTTCTGATCCTAAGTGATCAGAATCTGTGTCTCCTTGGTGCGTCTACTCTTCTTCTGAGGAGAATTCGATAATTGGCCACTTCCCCTTTGAAGAACTCAAACGAGGCTGAGAAGGCGCCATGAGCTAACTGAGCATCTTTTTTAGTCGCTCAAATTGCTCTTCTGAAGCTTTTCTTTGAGCTTCCATTTATTAGAGAAGATCTTCTCGTTCCGTTATATTCACAACTAATTGTTGTTCGTGACTTGAACTAGGAGTGACGTTCGACGCTATTGCAGAATTAGCGTCACTAGCAGTGGGCTAGTTGACTTGAGATGGAGCCCGCAATACTCCTCTTTGAAGGAGGGAGTAGTCAAAAGGGATTGCTACTCTCTACCTTGATCTGGTGTGGAGGTATACACGGTCAGTCTCTGGCAATATGCCTCCGCTGCCAGGAGAGTATCTCGGGTCAGACAAACTGTCCACATCTACCTCCTCATCTATAGAGATTACACTAGTCATATTGACTGTTTATTCTTAGAGTTTACCCTTTTGGGTACGTCGTTGTCTTTTGGTCCGAGCCTCTGAAGGCTTAAGATTGTGAATGAGACGATTGAAAACCGATTCCTTTTTAGGCATAGCTTTGCATTGGTAAGTCTTCTAAATTGTTGTGACAACTTTCCTGAGGGTCACACAATTTTGACATTAGCGAGCTCTCTTCAGAGATAAGAACTTTCTTAGATCACCAGTAGTTCCAACACCACTATTTTGGGTTTTGGTGTGCGAACGTCACTTATGGTGATGTTGGCTAGACTTTTGCTTAGCAAAGTCAGATGGATCTCCATTAGCAATGTTATTCCCTTGCGGGAATTTGGACAAGGGATTACCCCCATTCTTTACTTTTATTGGGGAAGCATAGCGAGCTTTGCGAGATATTTTAAATCAAACCCCAAAGGGAGTTATGGAGGGATGTCCAAAATCAGAAGACGTGAGAACGTCTTGACCTTCGCTCGGGGTAAGGGTCAATGTTTCTTCACTCTGGGCAAAGTTCATTTTTCATTTGATTCTCACTCCATTTACGTCCAGGATCTCGCAACTTTGCGCCTTTCTCTCCTTTTGGGCCCATTTTGAGCTGTTGAACCCTTTTAGTTACTTTAGAATGACCTTTGTACCCCCACAAGCATCTTCGTGGCGTCACGGGACGCTTGTTCAGTAGTTCGATATTTTTACCCATGTACAAGCGGGTTTCCACTCTACATTACAACTTGCATCATGCTCTCAATCAAATTGAGTTATCCATAATCCGCTGCTATTTAATAGCCCTTTCTATACCCATGAGTCCCCCATCGCTATTTTCTGACTCCTTTATCTTCGTCATTGTTGCTTAGTTGATTCAAGGAGAACTTCAATTGCTCGACTGCTTGAGATAAATACTTCATACTCTTCCCATTCTCTTCAAAATATTGATTTATAATTTTAAATCTCTCTTCCAATATTTCGATCCTCTTCCAGTTTGGCGATTTGGGATTGATCCAACATCTAAAACCGAAGCGATTCTACCATTGCAGACAATCAAACTCCTCCCAATGGAAGCAACAAAAATTGATAATAATCTTAATTTTGTTCAACACGTATCGACAAAGTGTGTGTGAAACATCTATCAGATCATCGATAAAACGCCCTAATAACCCAAGAAATCCAAGACCAAATCCCAAAAATCAAATGAAAATCAATAACTTCAAGATCAATGTCTATAATATTTTCTCCAAAACAAAAGATAAAAATATCCTGGCTACGGCGATCCATATATATAGCCTCAAGAGAATTCCTACTACAATGAAAACTTTCCTAATCAAACATTCATAATGAAAAATAATTCCTAATGGACTTAAACTTTCCTAATAAAAAACAATTCTTAATGGACTCAAAATTTCCTAATAAAAAGATAATTCTAATAGGCTCGAACTTTCCTAATAAAAAGATAATTTCTAAATGGAAATCAAATCATAGTGTAGAAAATGAATGCAATGGAAATGAGAGTATTACGATGGTTTTGTGGGTACACACTAAAAAAACAGGATGAGAAATGAGTGCATCCCTAGTAAACTAGAGGTTGCTCCTATTGAGCATAAAATGAGAGAGAATTGACTAAGATGGCTTGCAGGGGCTGATTTAAATGATATGCAGGGGTGCAGCTGCACGCCTCAAAGTTTATAAATTGCATATAAGCCCTTGTACCATTTGCCATTTGTCCCCTATAAATTTTAGCAATTGCATCCCAACCTATCTAAAAATACTAAATAAGTTAATAACAAATAAAATTAGCCCATTGTAAAGTAAAAGCGCATTCAACTTTTATCAAAGTCAAATATGCTTCAATGGAGATGACAAAGTGTACCAAGTGTATTCTAATATTATATTTTTATTTTTAGATAAATAGATACTTGTTGTTCGTCTGCAAAAAAATTTCTAGATTCGCCACTAGGAGCTTGGTTATGTATAATAGAGACCTCTTAGTATACCAGTTAGGAATAGTGATAATATTACAATTAAGGGGGAAAAGAGATGTAGAGGTAAACCTAAAAGAACTTGATAGGACAGAATTAACGAGGATATGATAATTGTTAACTTAACAAAAGAGATGACCTAAGAATAGAACATAATAAAAGAATACGATTCATGTAGCCAATCCCAAAACATTTAGAATAAAGGCTTTGTTGTTGTTGTTGTTGTTGAACCTATCACCAAGTAGGATAGTTTAAGAATAAGCTGTGGAATAACCTTCTTTAGAAAACACCCTTCCTCTCTAGGAGAAATATATGAGTACAAATTTCTCCATGATTATTTAATAGGTTCTTTCAAGGAATCACTCCTAAATTAGGCAATATTTCACATAATCATCCTTAATTACTCAAGTTTTAGAAAACCACCCTGTGTATTTTGCCATTCAATTTTCTATGTAAAAAATTATAGTTTTACAATTTTATCCCTACATAAGTTTAATTTTGTTGAACTTTGGATATTAAAATTAAATACCCCTTAATTATTTCCCATTTCAACTTTGAAACCTCGAAGTTTTTCTTTGCCAAAAAGCACTCCAACGTGTACTTTACATTTCACTAATTGATATTGAAAACGTCTTTTGGAAAATTATAAAGTTAGGAGTTACCCGAAAAACCTCTTTAGGTTTAATATTTTATCAAAAAACCACCGTAACAGGCTAAATATTCTAAAACCGTAATTTTTGCATGGATGAATAAAATTATGCAGGGGATATTTTTGCTAGTGAAAGTTGTAATGAATGCTGTTTGGGGGGCGGTTGATAAAATCTTAACCATAAAGGGGGTTTTCCGATAACCCCTTGCTTAAAGGGGGGGGGGGGGGGGGTTTCTAATCTTTTGAGGGCTATGATTGATAATCGTCCAAAATTAAAGGGGTTTCTAATATTTAGCATTTTTACCAAAAAGTACCCCAAAGTTCAACAAAGTTTTACTTTGTTATCCCAAAGTACAAAGCTTTACTCATCCCAAAGTTCAATAGGATTAAGCCTATGAAAGAGTAAATTGTTCAACTAGAATTTTTTGGATGGAAAAAAAAGAGTATGATTGACTATATGTAACAGAATGGTAGATAAAGGTGGTCTTTTCAAACTTGACTAAGTAAAGGTGGTCTTTTCAAACTTGACTGATTAAAAGTAATAACATGTAATAAGGTGTAAGTGAGGGGTGGTTCCTTGAATAAACCCATATCTAATGATTGTGTTGAATTCTCTATCTTCTTGCTAATAAATGGGGGAAATACCCAAGAAATAATCCATGTCATGTCATTAACTGTACGTCAAATAGAGAGGCTATCATGAGATGCGAACTTTCTCTGCTTCACTCCGTCTCCAAATTTTATGTACCAAACGCATCGGACAAAGATTCGACGGAACTTCTTTTGGTGAGTGATTGGAGCTAACCATTTCTGGCGTATATACTTGATCAGTGCTTCTAATCATGATTAATTAATTAATATAAGTTAGCAAGAAGAATAAAAACAGTGATGTCAATGAACATCTAGCGAAAAATGTGATAACTGATCTTCACACGTTGAAAGTAAAGAAAAGACTCCAAAACCATGGAAACAAAACTCCACCGTTTTACACAAATCGATTGAAAAAAAATGCTTTTCCCAATTAATTCCACAGTTTATTCACAAAGAATGATTAGATAGGCTATCTAAAGTGTGCATTGCATCTTCAATTTTTTTGTTTTAGGAAAATAATCTTTCAAAAAACTCATTCTTTAAACCTTGTTTAGTCCGAAAAAATAATGAGAGGATTTCCTTGAATGAAAAAAAATCCAATTTATTTTTTTTCGTTCAATTGCTCATGAATTTTTTTCAAGATATCTGATAGACTCTGTAGGCTACGGATAACTATACGCATGCAATAGGGCAAATCTACATTTATATTATGCACTATGGTAATAATAAAAAAAAATCCTACCATGCTTTCTAGGAATATAAACAATAAGTTTAAGGTTTACCAAATAGATCGTTTCTATAGGATCGCCATGCCTTTTTTAATCAACGGCTGGAGGGTGACCACACCGTGGAACTAGCGAGAAGCCACCACATATCACCCCGCACCTACCGCATAAAGCACAAAGTCAAGCGGATACGAACATGACGGCTATGTAAAGGTTTTTGGTATAATTCTCTCTCTCTCTCTCTCTCTCTCT
>JBAKGM010024295.1:0-23782 GCA_037177215.1 Asparagus racemosus
GTGGGATCGATAACTTTTATACTATAACTTGTAGTTGTATACTTGCAACTTAGGAGGTAAGTAATTATTTCCCAACATGCATCCTCTCTCTCTCTCTCTCTCACTCTCACTCTCGATAAGAAAAAATAGAAGAAAAAATATCAAAAGAAAATTGAATTGAAGTTTGCTGGAGTAGCAAAGATATCTACACTTGTCATCTCTCCAGAAGAGAGAGAAACAAAAAGAGGGATGCCCTTGTTTGGACAAACTCAGCAAGAAGGCAAAGGAAGTTGTTAGTGTTGTATGAAGCCAACAGCGGCATCGTCATAATCTATAAACAAGCCACTGAGGGGTATATTTATGTGTTTCTATCACTCTTGAATATTTTATGAACTACCCACATGTGAAAACTACTTTAATTTTCCTATCTCCATGAATATTGTGGTAATAAATAATGAACAGTTCATTCTCCAGAATAAGTTCCTCTCTCATGTATTAAAATACATATAATACACAAAGAAATATATAAGTTATCAAATTTTAATTGTAAAATATTAAAATATTTTAGACGATTTCTTCTTTATTGACGGCACTACATGAGAAATTCATCCCAAAATTTTACTTCGCTCGGCGACTTTTTGGGTCTCATCATGACTATAGTTAATGCTCAAATGATTTTTAACAATTTCATATAAGCAACTAGCTTGATTATAACATGGATAATCTACTTGCATATAACTGAAATTTCACATTAATAAACATCATGAACATGAATTAAACTATCAAGATGATAAGAACAAGCTCATTAACACTCATGCATCACAAAGAACATTATGGCAACATCAAAACCAAAAACTACATCAAAACGAACTCAAATGACAACCAAAGAGAGTACGTTTTTAAAAGGTCAGCAGTCGATGGGAGGGATATCAACAGTCGACTGTCGATCATACCACGTCACACTCCCCCCACTTGATGGGATCCTAGTTAAAGCTTAGTCAAAACATAAAACCTGAACCATAGTCAATGGTGGTGTATGTTATTATCGACAGTAGTTCGTCTTTCTCAAAAACTAAGGATGATTTTCCCTTACAGTCGATTGTGCCATGAACAATAGTTGACGATAGTCTTGGGTAGACTCAATTTTTGAACTTCTTGATACAAAATCTCATTCAATACGCAAACCAAAATCAAATCTACTTTCAACTCAAGTTTCCTAAAAGCATTGGAGATCTCTGAGAACAAGCTCCACTTCAAAGATGCACAATCCTAGAATCTACCATTGCTCGAGCTCGAAGAGCTCTTCCATCAAAATCTCTATCCAAACTCGCCAATAATCAATTCCAACAGCAAGCCCAATAATCTCAGAGATATTTGCACATAAAAAGAGGTACTAAAATCATCAGAAAACCCATGATAATACATAATCTCGAAAATACACAAATGAGTATTTTTCCTATCCTTTAGAAAATGAGAATTGATTCATTTCTAGGGTTTTCTCACCATAAATCATGACCATGAATTTGAAATAAGAAATACTCAATCAAAACAAGATTGTTCAAAGAGAAGAACGTAGAACTTTGCTTGATCTACAAAATCCATAATTGAGAAATTTGAAAAATACTAAATTTGCTAATTGAAATCATTGGTCTTGATGAAGAATTCCCCCCAACACCCCTCCAATTTTCAGACTTCAGCCTAAAGTTTGATTTGAGCGAGAAAATGAGGTTTTTTTAAGAGGATTCACTATTAGGCTTGGGTCTGTCAGTCATAGATAGATAAGGATACACCCAAATAAGTGAGACTTATCTTATCTTAGAGATAACATACTTGACTAATTCTAATTGGATTAAAATTAGATCTTTTTCTCTCTTTAAATAAGAACATATTATAAAAAGTAAAGTTACAGCATAAAAAAATAACAAGGAAATATTGTCATCTCTTCCTTTCTCTCTCAATTCTATATTTTTGGAGTTAGTTGCAGGGTCATTCATGGGAGTTTTTTGCCATCTCGATGTGATTGCTTCCCCACCGTTGCTTGAAAATCAAGGTGTGTGGCAATCCCTACATAAAATCCAGACAAGTACCTTCTCTAAACAAGAGATGTTTTTAATTTCATGCATATGCATAGTTTACATTGATATTAGAGCTAGTTTAGGGTTGCTCGCATTTTTTTAGGTTTAGATCTAATAATGATTACATCTTGTATTTATTTAAATTAGATTTGAAATTTCTTGATGGTGAAATTGGCCCTAGAATAGAAAATTAGGTTTTAGTATCAAAAATTTATTTGTAATTAAAATTGAATTTTTGGTGTGGAAGAGTCTAAAATTTGACATCGAGCTTTACAATAAAAACTCAACATTTATGATCTAGTGGGCAATTTGTTAATAAATCAGGATTTTATTAAATTGTTTTGAGATAATAATTTTGTTTAATTTTTAAGAAAGTTTTTAAATCTTTTGTTAGATTTTTAGAAATTTAAAAAAATCCCTAGATCCGATTGCCGGTGCCAGGGGTGCGGACGGCGGTAGGACCGGAGGTCGGCGGCTCTGGCAGCTGGAGTGCCCGCCGACCACTACTGCCACCGAGAGCCGGCATAGATGTTGTAAACAAAAGAAAGGGATGTGGGCAGGGCCTCGGTAGCGGGGACCCACCACTAACCCCGTCTTGGGGTCAGGGCGGCGTTGCTAGGTGGCGTCGCCCCGTCGTCATCGCCTCCCCTGCTCCTTGGGTTTCTAAAACCCTAGGAGTGTAGATGGGTAAAATATATTTTTGCCTAGGCCAATGATTAACTTGGAGCCAAGAAGTGACTGCCTATGGGCTAAACACTTCGAATGGACCCAAAACTGAGCCCACAACAAGCTGCGACAAAGGTCACTTAACAAGACATGTGAACCTCGTCACGCAGCCCATCTCGACTCGACCTGACCAAGTCAAGCGTAGGTCAACTGCTAATTCATGCCCCAGGCCAAGTCGAAAGGTGTCATTAGTCAGCCAAATCATGAATCGGATTCTGTGTCAAATTTGAACTCATAGACGAAGTTCACCAACCAATGAACTTCGCTCATGGCAATTGAAGTGGACCAAGTCATCCACTTCTGAAGAAAACTCGCCCACATCCTTAGCGAGCCTCGCTCGTGTCCTCAACGACTCTCGCCTACGCCTTCAATGAACTTCGCCAAGTTAGCGAACCTCACCAAAGAGCCGTTCGAGAGCTATTTTCAAGTGAATAACCGTCCCCCACTTTTTTTATATTTTAATGGCCACTTAATCCACAATTAAAGGCCATTAACTCCCTCTTTTAGCCTATAAAAGGAGAGAAGATCGTTCATTTTGAGCCCCAACCCGATCAGATCATAGAGAGATCAATCACACGCAATAAGAGATCATCACTGTCGCACTTGCGATCCAATTGAGCAAAAGTGCTACTGAGTCATCTTCCAAGCTACTAAGCACTCACTTACAGCAAAAGACCCATCATCTTAGTCTGTGCGTTAATAGAATATGAGATTAACATTCCACTGGCACATAGAAAAGAACCCCAGGAATATAAATTTTTCCTTTGTTTCACCATATTTTTTTTATTATAATCTAAGCTAATTGCAATACTAAAAAGACTTTAAAGAGGATGTCGACTCCGCTGGGGACTTCTTTCTCCTCTGACGAGTAAATTGTGTCGCACACCGACACTAAGACCCTCGGGTCTTTTGCTAAATTGCTGGTCATCGAATTTGACCAAGCAAAGTTCGAGGAATTTATTTCCACGAACCTAACTTCATCAACGGTGATTCTACACAGTTGTCGTAAAATTTACCGCAGTGCACAAGTTGGGTCTAAACTGATCCCCGTGTGTGAAAGGGCGACCTTCACCAAAAGACAGTTTGAGTTTACCTGAAAGCCAAACGAACTTTGCCAAGAGCGAACAAAGTTCAACCCTCGTCTCGAGCGAAGGTCAGGATGTTATTTCATCTGTTAATCTCAGACAACAATCCATAACTCCTTTAGGAGTTTGATTCAAAGCATCTCACGATGCTCGCTATGCTTCCTCGATAGAAGCTAAGAATGGGGGTAATCCCTCATCTAAATTCCCGTAAGGGAATAACATCGTTAATAATGATTTCGCTAGACCAAAGCTTGGCCAACATCGTTGTAAGTGACGTTCGCATTCAAAGTCTAAAAATAGCGAAGTTGGCACTAAGAAGTGCCCTCAACTTGGAACTATGGGTGACTTAAAAGAGTTCATATCTCTGAAGAGAGCTCGCCAATGTTAGTATTGTTGGACCCTCAGAGAAGTAGTTATGGTAGTTCAAAATAATTGCCAGTGCAAAACTGTTCTTGAAAAGGAATTAGTCTTTAGCCACCTTAGTCATGGTCTTGAGCCTTTAGAGGTTCAGACTAAATGAAGACGACGTACCCAAAAGGGTAAAACACAAGTATTCGCTGTCAATATGGCAAGTGTAACTTCTAGCGACGAGGAAGAAAGTATAGACAACTCGACTGATTTAGTGTATTCTCCTAGTATTGGATCCATATTACCAGAAGCTGATGGTGTGTATCGTCACACTAGGCTAAGACAAAGAGTAGCGATCCCTTTCGACTACTCTTCCCTTCTGGTGCGAACATCGCAGACTTCAACTCAGATGAACCAACCCACGTCTAGCGACACCAACTCTACCATAGCGTTAAATACAACCCCTAGTTCAAGTCAAGAACGACGATAGGAAGTAGATGCGATGGATCGAGAAGATCTTCTTGCTCAAATAGCAGCTCAAAAGAAAGACTCGTATGAGTGGATCGATCACTTGGAGAAGATGATTAGACAACCCTTGATAGGATCTCAACCTTGCTAGCATCTCGTATGAGCGGATCGATCACTTGGAGAAGATGATTGGACAACCCTTGCTAGCATCTCAACCTCAACCAAGTTCTTCAAAGGGGAAGAAGAAAATTGGTGAATCCTTCCTAGAAGAAGATCAAGAGCATCAAGATGCCACAGATTCTGAACATGTGGGATCAGAGATGACGACACCTTCAAAGCCAAGCAAGGAAGTAAAAGCCTTGGAGGATATCCAAAAACAGCTCAACGTTCTCTCTCAAAGATCTGAAATCAAGAAGGTTGGAATTACCCTACCTTATCCCATCGAGTGGGACGTGGTTCCTTACCCGATGAAATTCAAGCCACCTACGTTGTATACATTTGATGGCAAAGGTTCTCCAAACAAGCATATCTACTGCTTTCACCAAGGAACTGGGAATGTAGTGGGTAATGATGCCAGCACGGCATTGATAGGTAAATAAATATGTACCTAAATTGTAAGTGTACAACTATCAAGTTATAGTATAAAAGGTTTTCGATCCCACGACGAAGGTATTGTAGGAATTAAGCAAAAATCAGTTGACAAGTTGTGTGTGTGTGATAATTAGGAGTGATAAATGTGGTTGTGGAGAGATATGAGAGTGGTCTTGATTATGTGCAAACAAAAATAAAACTAAATTGAGAGGGGAGAAATAATAGAGGAAAATAAAATCAAGAAACAAATAAAAGGAAATCAAGAATAAAGAGGAAATCAAGAAAGTAAAGATGGAGGATTCAATTAGAGATATGAGGAATCTAAAATTGAATCCACTAGCCAATTTCACTTATAAACTATGAACTATTCTCCTTTTTATCATATTTTACTTTAGATTTATTAAGCATAGATTATCAAACTACTTAAGGAAAGCATAACCTGTCAAATTATCATCTAAGTGAAATTAATACTCATAAAAAGAACAACAACTAGATAGTAATTCTAGAATTTATAAGCATAACCTATCTAACCAATCAAGATAAGTATAGATTATCAAATTCTTCTTTTACCAATTAGTTCTCTAGTTGATTATCCTAAACATGATCAATTTAAGCACAAGAGAATAATTCACAAATTATAAAAGAGATTAAACTAGTTTCATACAATTCTAGAATTCCTACAAGAACTAGTTCCATATCTTAGAAAATAAAAGCAAAGAAAGAAATAAAAGGAAGAGAATGAAAATGAAAACTAACTCCAAAGAGGGTTCTAACCTCTAAGTGATAGAAAGAAAATTAAAATAAATACTATCTCCAAAGAGGATTCTAGCCTCTAAGTGAGAAAAAGAAAATAAAGGCTAACTCCAAAGAGGGTTCTAGCCACTTTGAGAGAAAGTGAAAATAAAAATAAAAATAAAAATAAAGAGAGTTCTAGCCTCTAAGTGAAAAAAGGAAAATAAAACTAATTACAAAGAGGGTTTTAGCCTCTTGAAAGTAATGCAAGAAAATAAATCTATATTACAAAATAAATGTAAGAAAGTAACGTAAGAAAATAAAGACATGAAAGTAAATCTACTCTACAAAGTAATAAATCTAAAACAAGAGGGTTTTATCCTCTTGAATATCTAAAATAAGAAAAGAAAATAAAAGATAAAAGAGAAACTTACATTCCAAGAGGGTTCTAGCCTCTTGATGAAGGCAAATCTTCATTTTGATCTTCATCTTCATCTTATCTTCATCTTTATGATCAAATAAAGAGAAGAAAAGAATAATATGAAGAGGTGAAAAAATTCTACTATTAATTGCAAAAAAGTTACAATTTTGAAAGGTCTTCTTAATTAAGAGTAACATTCCTCTCTAAATGGAGTTATTACAGAATATTTCACACTCAAACCCCTCACACTCTATCCCTATTTATATCCTACAGCAATGAATGATAACCCTGGGATGAAACTTGAAGATCAAGGATTTAATATCAACCATAAATCCAATTCTGCTGCGAACCAATCGGTTCAACAATCGGTTGGCCGACCGAGTAGATTGTGCAGATTTAATTTTTTTCTTTGGTGATTTCTTGACCCTATTTCTTCATGGATCTTTAAGCTTTCGTGGGTCTTCTTTTGTCTTCATTTTTGGGCTTCAATAAATGGTAGAAAGTCAGAGGGTTTGAGTCTTTTGGGCTTTAATTCATTAATTGTTCATCAACCTGCAAATTAAGATAAAAACATACTATTAGTGATATATTTATTGATATAAACTAGATAATGAAAGTGTAAAATTAAAATAAAAATGTGATTATCAGGTACGGCTTTTCATCGGCCCTCCAGGGGTAGCCTTTGATTGCTTCTAGAATTTGACCGTGGGTTCAATCAAATTATGGGTAGATCTAGAATCAAAGTTCTTCTTACAATTCTATGAGGAACAATCTGATGTTACCATGGCCAAACTCCTCTCTGAGAAGCAAAGCGGAAATGAGAAGGTCAGAGAATACATCAAGTGATACAGCAATCTGACATTGTGATGCTGAGATATGCCTCTACCGATGTTACTTTAGACTTGTCAGCACAATTTCGTGACAAGGATTGAATCTCACATAAGTGCCGTTACTGCCAACACATGGAAAGATTTGATCGAACAAGCTAAAATAGCTGAAAAATCACCAGAGCGTTTCAATAAGTTCGAGCCCCGCACTAACTTCAAGGGCAATAAAGGTTACCAAGGGCAGACTTCACAACCGAAAGCTAAAGAGACTTTCGCAGTTGGGGTTCAACATCCCAACGAGAACCAACAAAGTGAACCAAGAAAGAATATTCAGCACAATTATTCATTCAATGACGAATATACAGTCACCATCTTCCATGTAGTCAACAAAGGGAATCAGTTAAAACTTCCTAAAGCTCGATGTCCTGAAGAAGTCGGAAAGACTGATAACCCCAACTTTTGTCATTATCACAGAATGTTGGGACACCTAATGAATAACTGCTACATCCTCAAGTATAAAATTCAGACCTTCTCGAATCAGGGATCCTTAAGCTCAACCCTGAGCAAAAGAAAGTCACCGCCAAGATGGTGACTCTTCAATTTGGCTCCATGCCAGAAATCCAAGCTCAAAACGACGTTGTCCCCATTCCTACTACGAGGATGGAAGTGGTCAATTATGACCAACAGAACTGACAAAGCCAAGGCTTAGTCCTCTCACTATAATGAGAGGTGAAATAATGTGGGTACATCTCGATCTTCTCCAAGATGAGGATTATACTCTTTAGAAGTCCAAATATAGGCACAAGATGAAGTCTTGCAACGCCATCTCCGCAATCATTGAAGAAGAATCCTACACATCACTCACCGATTCAGAAGGAGAGAAAGTGGCCATGTCAAGAACAAGTTCTGGCCGAGATTATCTGAAGAACTACGGTCAACTAGGACCCTCCAAACAACTCGAACCGATCAAATAAAAAGACACTCGGCTCGATAATGCTTTGTAGCAACCCTCAGATGATATTAAAGCCCCATTCTGGTATAATATCATGGCTAAATTAGCCAATATCCCGGCTCGTATAACCTTATTTAAACTTTTACGTTTGTCTAAGGAGACGAGAGAAGCTTTAAAAGAACCTTTGCATGATAGTGACGCGTTCCTCACCCACTTAATTGAGCCTCCTCAGGATGAAGAATATAAGCAATGCTACCAATGCTAACCGCAGGCACCTTGTACCACTTTTACTCCGGAGGACATGCTCATTAAAGACTATCATCACAATCGACCACTATATAGGGTCGGCAAAGGTTGAGAGGATTCATATTGATCCAGGCTCTGCATTCAGTATAATTCCATGGAGACTTTTGAGCTTCTTAGCTATTCCCCTTCACAAGCTCTCAAAGAATTCTACAACCATACTCAGCTTCAACTCTAACAGCAGCTGGTCTCTTAGAATGATCTGACTGGAATGTCAGATCGGAAATTTAAAGCTGGAAGTGACTTGCTATGCCATCAACGTCGAAACACCTTACAACCTTCTCCTCAGACGACCATGGATCTATTCCAACATGCTCGTCCCCTCAACACTTCATCGGTGTTTCAAATAGATTGATGAACGGGGGGTGGGGGTGTGGGGGGTGTCCAACAAAGAGTTGAGGCTAAAGGCATCCTTTCAAAGGGGTGGAGAATTACAGCACCGAATCTCTCTTGTACGATCAAAATCATACAATCGAGATTATCCTTCCCAATGATGAGGATAGTGGTAATGAAGCAGATGTTGAACTAGATCCTAACGATAATCTAATCTGGGAGATAGATCCACTTGTAATTACCCTAGAGGACCTTCATATCGACCAATCCGCAGAAGATCAGGGCAATTGGATCTTTAATAAAGAAGAGTTTGTTTATGACTACTCTGTAGACTCTGAGTCTGAAAACTCAAGGGTCGAAACTTTGATGTCTAGGTTAGCTTTAAAATCAGCATTGTATATGCCGATAAACGAGTCATACTCAGCTCATAAGCAGCTAGGTACCTTAGAAGATGCCACTTTCATGGTCCAACCTAAAAGAGACGCCCCAAATCCGATCATCTTCGAAAAAGTCAAGCCACGACCTCATTTACCAAGCTCAGATGAAGAACCTACAGGAGTACCAAAGTTCTCCCGATTCAGCCAATAATCTCAGTGCATAATGGCAAAAATGGGATACAACTTCACTGTCAAACAAGGATTGAATTTCAATCAATGATTAAGAATCCCTTTAATCCCCTGTATACTAGAAAGGGAGGTTTTTTATTATTATAATCGAACCAAGCGAGGACCCGACTACATTTCTCCCAAAGCTAAATAAAAAATAGGACCAGCATCTGATGACTTTCTAAGCAGTTCTTCAGATACGTCCAATTGGGATTTTAACATCAGCTTTGGAGCCTTGCTTAGTGAATTCACGGCTAACATGGTCTCGTACAATCTAACTATGAATCTAGATGAACCAGAAGTGTTCGAAGGTTCTAGAAATGATTCATAGGTGAAATATCTTGAAAAGCAATGGGAGTCACGCTTCAAAGTCAATGAATCGCCTATCAAAGATAAAGTGGTTCAAATTAACATAGGCGACGAAGTTTATCTCAAGCCTATCTTCATCAGCGAAAGTCTATCATCTGTTGAAAATGAAGAACTCATAAATCTCCTTCGAGAATATATTGACGTCTTCACCGGAGTTACGAAGACATGTCTGGTTTGGCCCCAATGTGGCTGTACATCACCTTGACATTGACCCCAATGTTAAGCTAGTCAAACAATAGCAACGATGGTTCCATCCCGAGTTGATGGAGTTACGAAGACATGTCTGGTTTGGCCCCAATGTGGCTGTACATCGCCACGCCATTGACCCCAATGTTAAGCCGGTCAAACAATAGCAACGACGGTTCCGTCCTAAGTTGATGGAGTAGATCGAGAAAGAAATCCGCAAACTCATTGAATGCGGGTTCATCTGTGAGGAACAGTATCCCGATTGGCTAGCCAACAACGTGATGGTGATGAAAAAGAATGGCAAGATCTGGATCTGTATTGATTTTTGAAATCTTAATCTTGTTTGCCCAAAGGACAAATTCCCTCTCCCTAACACGGATGCCATAGTTGACAATATGTGCAGGTTCGAGAGGATGTCGTTTATGGATGGATTTTCTAGATACAACCAAATCAAAATGATCTAGATGATCAGAAGCATACAACTTTCAGGACACCATTAGGAATATTTTGCTATATAGTATTGCCCTTTGGTCTGAAAAATGCTGGAATAATTTATCAACGTGCTATGAACATGATCTTTCATGAGCACTTGCGTAAGACAGTGGAGCGCTTTGTGATGACCTCGAAATCAAAAGTCACTACAAGTAGGACCACATCAACGATTTGAGAACGGTGTTCAAAATTATGCGAAAGCACCAACTCAAGATGAATCCAACCAAATCTTTTCTGGGGGTATCATCAAGCAAATTCCTAGGGTTTATTGTAATATCCAAAGGAATACATGTCGATCCAGAAAAAGTGACAGCCATCCAAGAGATGCCACCTCCAGGAAATCTCAAAGAACTCTGGGTCTACAAAGACGATTAGCCTATGTCCGTAGGTTTATCGCCAACTTATCAGGGACTTGCAAAGGGATCAAGGGTTATTTCATGAAGCCACTCGTTCTAGCCATACCAGTATCGAGTAGACCGTTCCTGATCTATGTCAGAGTAATGGATGGTTCTCTCAGAGCACTTCTTGTCCAGAAGAATGACAATGGCCACCAGCAAGCCATTTACTATCTCAGCTGAACCATGATTGGTGCTGAGCATCGTTACAATCTAGTTAAAAAGGAATGTCTAGTATTGGTCTTTGCAATTTAGAAGATGCGACACTATCTCACTGGCCAATCCATCCACATCATCTCAAGAGTTAATCCTCTACGGATACACATGACGAAACCTGGATCGCTGAATTCCAGGTTAGCTAAATAGGCAATACTACTTTCACAGTACGAAATGACATTCGTATCGTAGAAAGCAGTCAAAGGTCAACCGATAGCCAACTTGCTAGTAGAGCATCCCATCCCTGAGTCTTCTAAGCTTTACGAAGACCTTCCAAATGGAGTCTTTGAGTCAAATGCTACCTCAGACCACCAGATATGGTGACTTTACTTCGATGGTGCATCACGACGCAACCACAAAGGAGCAATTGTTGCAGAAGTGGGGTTAGTGCTGATTGATCCCCATGGACATGTCCTTCATTGGGCCTACTCATTAATCGAGCCATGCTCTAACAATGTGGTCGAGTATAACGCCCTTGTAATTAGCCTGCAACTTGCTCAAGACATGGGTATCAAATACCTTGAAGCTTACGATGATTCCAAGCTAGTTATAAATTAGGTCAAAGGAGAATATGAGGTCTGCCAAAATGACCGCATACCCTACCACAAAGCAGCAATGGAGCTCGCTTTGTCATTCAAAGGTTTCTACATCAATTATGTAGTTTGCCTTGAAAATACTCATGCGAATGCTTTGGCATTCCTTACAGCCACACTTACCTTAGCACCCAAATCTACTAGGCGCATCACAGTGACTAGCCACCAATTATGATTCCCAGAGCAAATTCTTGAAGCTAATGAAGTGCACGTCATGACAACTCACTTTGAAGTTAATGATTGGTGGTTCCCGTTCATCGACTATGTCTTGCGCAGAATACTACCTGATAGTTAGAAGTAAGCAATCTCTATTCAAAGAAGGGCTTCACGCTTCTTCTATGATTCTACTACGCAGACTTTGTACCAACGATCATTTGACGGTGTGTTGCTGCAATGCTTATCACCAAGTGAAGCTCGAGAAGCATTAAAGGAAGCCCACGATGGTGCAAGTGGAGCTCACCAACCAGGTCCTAAACTTCAGGATCGATTTCGTTGTGTAGCTTACTACTGGCTGACAATGATAGCAGATGTGATAGCATACGCTAAACGATGCCATGCGTGTCAAGTCCACGCTAATTTTCTACATCAACCTCCAGAAGAATTACATCTGACTGTCACCTCATGGCTGTTCGAAGCATGGGGCATGGACATCATTAGGCCAATCAGTCCACCGCCAATCAAAGGCCATTGATTTATCTTGGCTATTATAGATTACTTCTCCAAATAGGCTGAAGCTATTCTGCTCAGAGAAGTCAAGACATCTCAGGTGATCAAGTTCTTGAAGCACTGCGTGATCTACCGATTTAGCGTCTCTAGAAGGATTGTCCATGACAATGGCCCGCAGTTCATCAGTCGGCCATTTTTCAAATTCTACAATAAGTTTAGAATTTAAGATGTGGCTTCTATGCCATACAACACATCTGCTAACGGTCTAGCTGAAGCTTTCAATAAAACTATCATCAAACTTCTAAAGAAATTCATCTACTCTAACAAATGAGAGTGGGACGAGAAACTTGGAGAGTGTTTGTGGGCTTATCGAACAACAATCCGTACTCCCACTTGCTCTACGCCTTTTTCCTTGTTCTACGGATGTGAAACCGTGATCCCCTTAGAAGTTCAGGTGTTGTCATTAAGAAGCGCCCTTGCTGAGAAGATGACGACTGAAAATCATCATCAAAAGCTTTTCTAAGAATTAGAGGTGCTAGATGAGCTGAGACTCCAAGCTCAGCAGTGAATCAAGATCTCCTAGTCAAGCATTTCGAGAGCCTTCAATAGGAGAGTCAGAGAATGATCTTTCAAAGAAGGCGATCTAGTCTTAGCCATTCGTCGACTCATGGTCATGACGCATAAGTCTAAAGGAAAATTTCAACCCAAATAGGAAGGCCCATGTGTAGTAGAGACATTCTACTTAAATGGAGCATACCGCTTGATTGACCAAAATGGTAATAGGCTCATGGAGCCAATCAATGAGAAGTTTCTCAAGAAATATTATCTTTGATCTTGGCCAATTTTATCTCCCCACAGAGATTTCGGTCACGTTTAAGTTTTCACTTCTGACCATAAAAATTGATCATCTAAAAATCCAATCAAAATCCCCAATGACTCATCAAGTTAACATTACACCTCTGTATGGATTTTGGATAGTTTATCACCGTCATATAAACATTACACCTCTGAACGGTTCTCCTGATCTGATTGGTTAACATTAGATCTCTGTCAGATCATTTCGTCAACCGGTTAACATTACATCTCTATCGACCTATCTTGTCGAATTTGACCGGTTAGCATTACACCTCTGTCAATTCGCTCTTGTCAAAAATCGATTAGTTAACATTACACTTCCATCAATTTCTTACTGTTAAGTTAATACTACACTTCCAAATGGTAATTGTCCTTTGGACCCTTTTGAGCTGATTGGTTAATATTACGCCTCTGTCGGTCATTTCATTTGACATCTTAACATTACACCTCTGTCAAATACCCTAATACTACCATGTTAACATTACACCTCTGAATAGTGTCAATTTGATTAAATTTGATATGTTAACACTACACCTCTACCAAATTTAATCCCATCATATTTCTTCCCAGCAAAGATGTCACTACGATACGTTAACATTACAACTATATCATATACACATCAAAGGAGATAAAAGTTCTTTTATTATTAAAAAAAGAAGAGCTAAACTATTACAAAGTTCTCAAGGGGAAAATAGATAAAACGTGTGTATCCGGGGAATACATTCAGCCATCTTAGCATCCCTGTCCTCATGAGCACCCTTCTGAGCCCTTACCCTTAGAAGCATCTCTAGCTTACGCCCTGACTCGAGTAGCATGGGGCATGTGGAATCCCGTGTGAATCAGCAAGGACCACCTTGCAAGGCTAAATACTCCTGGGTGACCGATAGCGCAGTAGGACCGTGAGGGAAATGTGAAAAGAACCCCATCGGGGAATGAATAAGAACATGAAACCATGAGCTCCCAAGCAGTGGGAGGAGAATGTCATCTCTGACCGCGGGCCTGTTGAAGAATGAGCGGGTAGCTTGGGTTCTAATATCTATCAACCTCTTCATTTCTGCTTCAAGCTCCGCAACCTAGAGATCCCACTCTTTGGTCAGCTTAGTTGACTGAAGCTCAAGTTCTTCTTTTCGGTGTTGAGCTGCTTCTAGATGTGCTTGAGCGGCGACAATAGCTGATTTGGTCTCATTGATGATAGCTTTATGTTCCTAAATGACATTTTGAAACTTTGCCTGGCAGTCATCAAACGATGAGATATCATCATTCAACCCTTGAACCTTCACCTTAATCCACTCCATTTCCTCACAGGTAGATTCTTTGACCTTACAATGATTCGCCGAAAGATGACAGAATTCAACCTCAACAATACCGTTAATGTTAGTCGCACGAGCCGTTGCAACCCTTGGAATTGGAATTCAACCTCATCAATCATCATCTTGAAAGATGTAGTGCGAGTAGGACCTATGACCGACGTCAAAAGACTGAGCTGGCTCCTCAACAAAGCCAGGGTATGAGTGGATAAGCCTTTCTACGTATTCAAAGTAGATATTTTTTGTATCTGAGTTTGACCCATCCTGATTTTTTTATTTCAGTCGAGTATCCCTCTGGAGCGTTTCCTTCTCATGCGGTTGACGGACGCCGTGGCGAGGACTATTCCACATGTGATGACCCTGCCATCTTTATTTCGCCTCAGTTCGCACCGGATACGCCGACAGAGGTGACCCAGGTGGTAGTTGAGGGGAGCCCTCGTGTACTGAGAGTGCTAATGACTGACACACCACTTGTGAGGGACACCAGTTCTACTCAGCCTCTGAGAAAGACGAATTATCTGTTTGGCGATTCTGTCGAGGACCCGGATGCAGCCTTCATTGAGAGTGAATAATGGCTACATAGGGATGATGGAGGATTCTTATACCTCCCGAGGATACCTCGCCATCATTGTTTGACCAAGCTGAGACACCAGGCTGTGGCACGGGAGATGTCGTGGCCCCTGACGGAGGAGCATGACAGCATTCATTGCGGGTTCATTACCCACCAGTCGGTTCCAGGCTCACTCAGGAGCCATGTTGTCGGATTACGTCCCGGCATTTTGGGGTTAGACACACCACCCCGTGATGAGTATTTGATCACTGCTCAGACTGTGAAAACTCGTCTTGCACAGCTAGGGTGAGAGATGCCGGTGTCCCGTCACAGATTCTACGGCTGGGTTCACTTTGCAGACAGGCTCTGGTGGACTCGTCTGATGAGTTACGTTATTGGCCGATGGGGCGAGGAGCTTAGCGCCTGTGGCTTATACGCCACGGTCCGTGCTACTATGTACGGGCTTTTGATCAGCACCTGCCATTTCTTTACTCTATTTGAGCTCTATAATTCTGATTCGAACACCTCCTTGACCAGACATGGTGAGTTGGGATTGGCTCTCCATGAGATGCATCGGGTCTCAGGTTTACCCATGGGAAAGACTCTATATCAGGAATACTTTCCTTCGAATTGAGAATTGAGCTGTTTGAAGGATCACATACTCAGCCGCTACGACACTTTGTGGGACCTCACCTGCTACTATCACATTGCTTTAGCCCATATTGGGCCATTATCGAAGAAGAAGTCGCAGATAGGCCTGAAGAAGTTTGCAGGCTACCTAATCAGCAATTTGGATGGACTTTCTGGTGAAGGGATCCGTGAGTTGTCTCCTCTTACTCCTTCAAAAGTCAATGAGCTGATTCAGAAATCTGGCATCAAGTCCTATACCCCGGGCAGCACCGAGAGCGGTTTCCATGTAGGGACCAAGTTTTCGACCTTCTTGTGTCATGCAGTGAAGTCGATCTGACCGATGACTCTTTTGGCTGGCTTCCTCGCCATCTTTCAGGAGTGTCAGAAGAGGAGGCTGTTCACCCTCGTCATGGGGGAAAGGGCGAACAGCCTCGAGCTACGCTCAAAAGTTAGCCCAAAGGTCCCGTTCTGCTCCTCAGGCTTTCGACGTGGACTTGACTGGTGAAGACTCTACCAGTGACAGAAGTAATGCTCGATCAACCCGCAGTCCTTTCGATTACTTAATTCTTCGCTTCTGACGCTCACGGTTTTCATTTCTGTGCAGGGGAATATGGGGGTGGCGGCACCAGTTTTGATTTTCCCCTTCCCGAATTTGCCGAGCCTAGTTTCACTCAGCAAGTGCATGGAGCTATGGCAGGGGAGCCTGAGAATACCAATATAGGACCCGAATCGGCGATTCCAGGTACATCTAACATTGGTAATCCCCCATTTAGAAGGCGAATAGGGGAATTGAATGACTCAGAATTTGTACCTCTCCTAATCGCGTCTACGATTCTTCCTCTTTTAGAAAAATTGTAGGAAGATAGCTTAGAAGCGGGGCATAGGGAGATGAACTCTGCTACAGAATGTAAGTCTTTTTAGCCCTGTGTGGATTGCTAATTTCACTTCTTCCACTTATGTCCTCTTATATCAGATTTCTCGATAGAGGACTTTGATGATGATGGTTTGCCCATGGATATATACCTAGATAACTTGATGTGTGGCTTGCCCCGAGGTGATTCTCTTCCTGGTGACATTGAGTCTGAGCTGGCAATTCCCAGGAATATCGAGGTTGGTTCCTCTAAAGGTATGGATCTCCTTTTCGATAATCATAGGACTAGCCAACTTTGACTAGTACAACTATAATTCTATGAAATTGAAATGTCTCTTGTTGGTGACAGGAACTCTTCATTCCGTCGCTCCTCCAGAGTCAGCTACCGTAGCTGATGTTGCAACTGAAGTACAGGTCGAGGGATCGACTGTACCAGTCGATGCGCCGCTGACTGATGCTCCTTGATGGCTCCGTTAGGGCAAGGAGCTGTCTCAATAGGTACAGACTGCTTAGCCGATAGTACTCACACCACTTTATAGTTTTGGAGTGTTTAACCCTCCTCCTTCTGCTTGCAGGGCCCTCAGCAATGCTTCATGACTTAGCGAGAGCATTGATGCCGGATGACAATCCATCTCGGCTTGTCATCTGTGTAGAGGTTCGTTCATTCTTCTCCTACCTGGCCACAGTGATAGACACACTTCTTAGCAGCGAGCTTTCTCTCCGTCAGTTCCAGCCATTCCTTGACCCTAGGATAACCTTGCTACGAGATGCGAGTTACCCAGAGCTAGCCCAGGCCATCGCCGATGATCTTAATAACATGGAGGTCAAGCTCCGGAGTTTACAAGATTTGGAGGCAGCGGGGCTCCCTTCATATATAGCCGCGGAGACAGAGGTTTGTCTGGCAGCTTGGCGTGATGCTCGTGTTTTCACCGGGCTTGAAGTCTAGATGTAGCAAGATCATGTGCACCACTTAGAGGTCGCTGTTGCTGAGACTTCATCCTCCGTGGGTCATCTTCAGTCTTGCATCACCGAGGGCGAGGCAAAGATAGTAGAGCTAGAGCAGGAGGTTTAGGCGCGCAAAGGAGAGCCTGAGCGTCTCGAAGCTGACGAAAGCCAACAAAGAGGAGACTCTTTCCGTCATGTCCAAGAAGTTTGAGCTCTCGAAGTAGAAACTAGCTGAGATTGAGGAGAAGACTGCGAAGACACTCAACACCAGTGAGGAGTCTTTTAGGGCTGAGCTACAGAAGGAACTTCAGCAGACTTTTATTGATAAAGTGTCTGGATTAAAATAATAAATCTGTTGTCACAAATTTGATGTTTAAGGAATTGTAATCTCAGTCTTTATCAATAAAATATGTCTCCCCTTGCTTTATTACGATTCTTTCATTTTGTTAGAAATAATTAACCATAATACTTGTAGGATTTTTGGCAAACCCTCAGCCATTAACGGATTTGATAAGCCTTTACCGATTACCGTTTGAATCAGGCTAGCATGTGGATTATCAAAACTAGTTCTACATGTGACGTTGTGCTAAAAGAATAAAACTCTCTTAGACTTAGTGCTATGATAGTGAATACATAGACTTTGTACTCTTTTGCGGGTAATAGAGACTAACCGGCGACGCGTGTTAGGCATCGACTTTGGGGTTATTGGCCAACCCCCAGCTCTTAACAGATTTGGCATGCCTTTACCGACTACTGTTTGAATCGAGCTAGCGTGCGGATTATTTGAACCCGTTCCGCACGTGATGTTGTGCTAAGAGAATGAAACTCTCTTAGACTTAGCGCTATGATATTGAATACATATATTTCGTCTTTTTTGTGGGTAAGAGAGACTAACTGGCGACGCGTGTTAGGCATCGACTTTGGGGTTATTGGCCAACACCCAGCCCTTAACGGATTTAGCGTGCCTTTACCAACGACCGTTTGAATCGAGCTAGCATGCAGATTATTTGAACCCGTTCCGCATGTGACGTTGTGCTAAGAGAATGAAACTCACTTAGACTTGGCACTATGATATTGAATACATAGACTTCATTTCTTTCACAGGAAGACTAACCCGGTGACATGCGTAAGGCGTCGGCCTATTCCTGCTTAGGATTCAGGATCAAATTCCCCACGCGGGTAAGGCGTGGATTTTAGTGTCATTAATGATGACCTGCCGCACTTTCAAAAATGTCAGTGTTATTCTTTTTACAGTTAAGAATTAACTGGCAACGCGTGTGAGGCGTTGACTTTATCCCTTCTGAGGCTTCGAGATAAAATTCCCCAAGATGAATCTTAGATTAAGGGGTTTTTGTTGATAAGATTAAATTGGTGAGAGAGGAAGAATTTTATATTCTATCTCTCATGGGGAATGAATGAAACCAAGAGCAGGAACTCTGCCCTGGGAGTCGAGAGGATTCAGGCGATCTTCAGTCGGACAACCTGATCTGAGAATCCCAACGCATACCTTCAGTCAGTGCTACCTAGGATGGAACCAAGAGTGGAGTTTCCACTCTAAGAACTGATAATATTCAGGTGACCTTCAGTCGGATGACCTGATCTAAAAATCCTGGCGCATAACTTCAGTCGGCGCTACCTAGGATGAAGATGGAACTAAGAGTAGGATTTCCACTCTGAGAACCGATAAGATTCAGGTGACCTTTAGGCGGACTACTTGATCTGAAAATCTTGGTGCATACCTTCAGTCGACGCTACCTAGGATGAAGATAGAACTAAGAGTGGGATCTCCACTCCGAGAACCGGAAAGACTCAGGTGACCTTCAGGCGGACAACTTGGTCTAAAAATCCTTGCGCATACCTTCAGTTAGCGCTACCTAGGAGAGGGATAGAACTAAGAGTGGGATCTCCACTCCGAGAACTGGGAATACTCAGGTGACCTTCAGGCAGACAACCTGGTCTGAAAATCTTGGCGCATACCTTCAGTCAGTGCAACCTAGGATGAAAGTTCCGGCGCGTACCTTCAGTCGGCGCTACCTGGAATGAAGATGGAACTAAGAGTGGGATCTCCACTCTGAGAACTGGAAAGACTCAGTTGACCTTCAGTCGGACGACCTGATCTGAAAATCCCGGTGCATACCTTCAATCGGCGCTACCTAGGAGAAGATAGAACTAAGAGTGGGATCTCCACTCCGAGAACCAGAAAGACTCAGGTGACTTTTAGTCGGACAACCTGGTCTGAAAATCCTGACGCATACCTTTAGTCGGTGCTACCTGCAAAAGGATGGAACTAAGATTTGGATCTCCACTCTGAGAACCGGAAAGACTCAAGTGACCTTCTGTCGGACAACCTGGTCTGAAAATCCTAGCACATACCTTCAGTCGGCGCTACCTGGAAAAGGATGGAACTAAGAGTGGGATCTCCACTCTGAGAACCGGAAAGACTCAGGTGACTGTTAGCGGGGAATAAAGTCGCTGATTTTTCCATTGGTCTGAATCTGTTACACCTTTATGGAATTACAAACAAATTCAAACAAGAGATCACCTTTTTATAAGGCTTACAATGAAAAAATCAAATAAATATCACAACTTTAAACCAACTGAACAAACGCGGGATCTGTTTATCGGATCCTCGCTTGCGTGGGATCTTTGCCTGTGACAGGGACTTGTTTCGTCCGTGGACCACCATGCAATTCTGATCCAAAAGGAGATCTAGATTCTAGATCTCCAGATCAGGGAGTTTTATTTCACGAAGGAAATAAAATACTGACGGGGGATCAACTCACGAAGGAGGTGATCGCTGGAGCGGGTGAGATCTACCAAGAGAAATCACGCGCTGGAACCTAGACTAAGACTGAGCTTAGACTAGAGGGTATGTTTGCAAATCCGACCCTAGATCTAATCTCGACTCCTTACCTCACGATGTAGATCTGGTGTAGACGAGTTCATAGCTTGCACGGGCTGTGGATCTGACTTTCCTCCTTAGCCGGCGCTCGGATCTGTGCAACAGAGACTCGTGGATCTCGCGTAGATCTCTCCAAAAAATCCTAGATTTTCCAACCCTCAACTGAGACCCCACTAGATCTATTTATAGGGAAACAAGAGAGAGGGGGGAGGCCAAGGCACCAAATGGTGCCTCGACCTGAGCCGAGGCATCCACTTGGCGTTTTCGATTTCTTCCGGCGTTCGTCCGGTGTTTCGTTCGATCCGGTCACGTTGAGTCCAAACCCGGTTGATCGTCCCGTTGATTTCAGAATCTGATCAGTGTAGTTCCGTCGACGCTTAAATCTAGTTAATCCTGTCTCGTCGACGCTCGAGTTCGGTCGATTCTCTTTGTCGAATCTCGTTGACCCACTGCTTCGTCGTCAGATTTATCCCGCGATACGTCGCTTCGTTTGACAGGTCGTCTGTTGTGAACCCACCTTCATGAGTCTGGTCAGGGTATTAATAAGTAATTTTCAACGCCTATAGATACCCCCTCCAAAGTGTCTCAGTCTCGATTTTCTGACGAGCCTGTGATACTTTGGATATGATAGGCCCCAACCTTCAGTCTGTGTGACGGGACCTATGAATGGATTCGGTGTTTGATCTCTCCAATCCTTTCAGACTCTCCTGTTCTTTGTAGGATAACTGAAGGTATTACGGTGCTGCACTCTTTGACTGACCGCTGTCGAGATCTTGACCTGAAGTCGATAAATGAATTTCTCTCTGAGATTAGCATTAATACTCGATTCCTCCAATCCTTTCAGATTCTCCAGTTCTTTATAGGATAGCTGAAGGCATGACGGTACTGCATTTATTGCCTGACCGTTGTCGGAATCTTGAACTGTAGCTGATTGAGCTCAATTGTTGTTGACTGGTGTTGGTGAGTTACCGTCCAACTGACCATCAATCTTTTTGCGAGACTCCTCGATCAACCAGAGAATTCTTCGTTGCGATGCGTTGATTGGCGTCAAAATATATAGAATTCTAGCCTTCAATTGGTGAGTATGACGCGTTGACCTGCATCTAATTTGCTTGGATTCGAACCATTGGTCGGCGAATTCCACGGCGGCGACGTCTTGATTGGCGTCGATACACTTTGTTGGCGTCTATCGAGTTATCCCTAAGAATATTTGGAAGTATCCTCAGGGAACTCCTCGATGAAATAGTTTCCATAGCAGTAGGGATTTCCTTGATACAAGATGTGTTGTCCGGCGTCAGGAATTTTAACCTCCGGTCAGCTAATCCCCCGTGACGACGCTTGTCGGAACAACCTAGTGGGAGGAGATTGGGGTTCATCCTTGACTATCGTGGGAGGAAATAAAGATTTGTCGGGTTATCTTTTAGAACACCCTCCGGGAGCTTCTTGACAAGAACTAGGAAATAGTATCGACGAATTTTCCCGTTGGCGACGCGTTGACCGACGTCAATATTCTTCTCACGCTTTATTGGCGAGTGTCGAGTTATCCCTAAGAAAATATTTTATGGAAACATCCTCCGGGAACTTCTCGACGAAACAGGAAATAGTTTATACTCGTGTACCTATTTGGAGTGTGAGCAAATTTCCTTATTGGCGACGCATTGACCGGCGTCGATATAATTTCCGTGCTTCGTCGGTGGCTCATCGAGTTATCCCTAAAAATATTTTCTTTATGGAAATATCCTCTGAGAACTTCTCGATAAAATGGGAAACAGTTTATACTCGTATACCTTATTAGAGTATATCGGGGCTTGAATAAATTGAGCCGGATATATATATTGACTCTTGATGAGTGATATCCCCGTTGAATAGTTGTCCGGGGGTCTTCATGGTCATTACGACGAACTTTACGAACTTCGAGCTTTGCCATGTCATAATCTTCGGGTTGAATGTCGAGCCTCGCTGCGTAGGCGAACCTCGACTGAATGTTGAGCTTCATTGCATAGGTGAATCTCGGTTTGAATGTCGAGCTTCTCTACGCAAGTGAACCTCGATTGAATCTTGAGCTTCAATATGTGGGCGAACCTCGGTTGAATCTTGAGTTTCACTGCGTGAGGGAATCTCGAGTCTCACAATTTTACAACTGGGGGTATGTGCCCCTCATCTTCAGGACTAGACTTTCTGACTGTCTATACGCCTGGAAACATGGTGCGATGCTCGAGTCTTTTCCGGTCCCGAGGTTCAAATGCCGCAGAATCTGGGGGAACCACGTTGAGACGGCATTCGTCGAGAAGTCAGCTCCCTAAGTGATATCCACTCTCGTCTTGCTTCGAGTGTGGCCAAAAATGGTGCAACTCGTGTGAGAACTCTAAGTGGAGAGAGAGAGGTCTTCTATGTCTTAGAGCTGACAAGGGCTATCGCCGAAGAAGCTTCAACTGCATGTCTGGGAAGTTGAAGCTCTCAAAAGTTTGCCGAAGGGGCTATGAAGACTCTGAACGCCAATAAGGACCCTCTCTGGCCGAACTGCAGGAAGGGTTCCAATCGATTTCTTAGCATCGTTTATTATGATTCTTTTATTTCATTCAAAATAATTAACCATAACTCTGATAGGATTTTTGGCAAACTCTCAGCCATTAACGGATTTGATGAGCCTTTACTAATTACTGTTCGAATCGGTCTAGCGTGTGGACTATCTAAACCCGTTCCGCACGTGACGTTGTGCTAAAAGAATGACACTCTTTTAGACTTCATGCTACGATGACGAATACGTAGAATTGGTACTCTTTTATGGGTAAGAGACTGCCCGACAACGTGTGTTACGCGTAGACTTATCCCTCCTTAGGTTTCGGGATAAAATACCCCAGAATCGAACTCTGGTATCTTCTTCAATCAGAGAAAGACCAAACCGGCAACGCGTGTGAGGCGTTGACTTATTCCTTCTTAGGATTCGGAATAAAATTCCCCATGCGTGTAAGGCGTGGATTTTGGTGTCATTAATGATGACCCATCACACTTTTGAATATGTCAGTGTTATTCTTTTTTACGGTTAAGAATCAACCAGCAATGCGTGTGAGGCGTTGACTTTATCCCTTCTTAGGCTTCGGGATAAAATACCCCCGACTCAGATTCGGGTGTCTTCTTCAATCAGAGAAAATACTAAACCGGCAACGCGTGTTAGGCGTCAGCTTTAGAGTTATTGGCCAATGCCCAGCCCTCAACGGATTTGGTGCGCCTTTACCGACTACCGTTTGAATCGGGCTAGCGTGCGGATTGTCTAACTCGTCCCGCATGTAACGTTGTGCTAAAAGAATGAAACTCTCTTAGACTTTATGCTATGATATTGAATACGTAGACTTCGTCTTT
>JBAKGM010024305.1:0-43138 GCA_037177215.1 Asparagus racemosus
AGAATATTTACTCAATTTTGTATCAAAATTTACGGGTATTACAGAATGTGTAAAATACCATCTAGTATTTTAATATATAAAAAAATTACGTATTAGAAAAGTATATGTATCAAAGTATTTTAATAAAAACACGTATTGAAAAATCACGGGTGTTACAGCATACGCTTGTGCCTTCAGTTTACTACGCGGGACGAAGTTCTGTTTTGCTGCTTTCGTCACCTGCTGACCTCTTTCTGCCTTCTTCCTTTTAAGGAATCATTCGGCTTGCTTGTCGCGTACCTTCAGATCTTTCCACGTATTGGATCGTGCTGTTCCCATTGCTTCGAGCACATCTAATGAAAGTTTGTTGTGGCAAGTTTGGAGGATGAACTTCTCAATTATCGAGTCCTGGCAAATCATTGCCTTGTTTCAGAACCTCTTGACGAACGTGTCAAGTGTCTCTCTCTTCTGCTTTTCATCCAATAACGTCCCGATAGATATCTCGGTATTGTCATCAAAAAATAGAAAGGAGCATAGCCTCTATGTTGTCCCAGCTATTAACGCTGCCCTGCTTGAGACGGCAGTACCAATCAAAGATAGCTCCTCGTAGAGTGCCAACGAATGATCGAACCATCAAGGGCTCGTTTCTGGATATAACCCCCAAGTGGGATTTGAAGTAGGTCAGATGCTGAGTGGGGGACCCCTTTTCGTCGAACGGTGTGAAGTTAATCAGATTGAACTTCGACAGATATAGGACCGACTCCCACTCTCTCGGGTACGGGCACAGTATTCCAGTTTTCTTTACCCCTTGAGCAGAAATCAAAATGTTGATTTTGCTCACAAGATCTTTTATCTTTTCATTTTCACGAGCTTCAATGGCGTCGCCACTAGCATTCTCACGACCACCTCCCGAGTTTTGGTGATCCTCATTGTGATCTTCATCCTTGTCCAAGTCGCTATCCACTTGACTGGCGTTGTTGCGACGACTAGATTCACCCTGACGATTGTTAAAGCTTGGATTTGCTAGTCATGCATCTCCCTCATCTGCTGCATGGCCATGTCCATTTCGAACCTGAATTTCTCTTTTTGTTTGTTCAAGGCCTCTTCAAGCATTTTGGCCGCCTATTCTACGCTGATCATGAGCGCCGCTCGGCGTTGTCCCTCGCTAGAAACTGTGTTGTCAGAAGTGACCGCAAAGCTAGCGTCTGATATTTTGTCATCTGAAGGTAATCCCCTCTGCACCTTGTCGTAATTGGATCATCTGATAGTCCCGGATCGTAACCGAGTCATCCGGTCGGATGGTCCGGGACCGGCACGAGTTGACGTCCCTTTGCTCGTCATGTTGATGCCGACTGCCAACAATTCTTCGCCTTGAGACACCAATCTTCTTTTGTGGAAGCGTCATGATTTAGGTTTGGTTAATCCGGTGCCCACCCTAGCGAACACTGACACCTTCTCTGGAATTCTCTCAGTGCAATTGCATTCTGATAACACTGCTCTAATCAGCTTCGAACACAAACAATGTGTGTTTGATTCTGGGGAACTCTTTTTTCAGGATTTACTAGTACCCCCAGCACGTTAGTACAACTCATTAGCATGAATGCCAGAGCAACCCATCATGTGTTGACATGACTTCTCAGGTATAATGTTATCATTGTCAAAGGAGAGCATCTCCTTCTGAGGATGACCTATTTTTTTAGAAGTTACCCGTCTCAACGTTCACCTCTATGAGCGTGAAGTTTTGACAGGCTCTTGGACTTCAATTCGTAGCCCGAGGTGGGCAGCCACTGGAGTCTTCCTGTCTTTGTTGAGGTGGGTGTGACCTCCTGCATTAGGAGTGACCCATGAATTCCTCAATGGACTCAAGCGTTCCTTGGTCAGAATTTTGTCTCGACCATCTTGCAACGGGCCGAGGCGTTCCAACACTGTCTTCTTACTTTGGGGTGAGCTAGCAGGCTCAGCCGAAGTGGGAGTAGAATCTGACGCTGATTTAGGGGCTTTCGTTAGAAGTGAAATTGGTCACGGGGCAACCTTTCTCTGATTTGGATTAGCCTGAGGCGATTGATCATTGGCTGTCATCGCAGCCTTGGCCTAAACCGTTGCTCTGGGTTTTGGCCTCCACCTTGGTGGATCTTTGGCAGCTTCTTGACCACTTCTTCTTTTTTCATCATCCAGGCCTCCCAGACCAGAGCTCATGCGTGCGCAAGAAGTGTGTGACGCTTTCAGATTCGCTCCTCTAACGTTGAACAGTTCCGTTTTACTTGGACCCATTCATCTGTTGACGGCTTGAAGGGGCCGCTAACCACCTGATTTAGAGGCTTTTTACCTCTTCTGCATCTAAGATCCGCCTCGTAGGAAATCCTGTCTACTGATTCTATAGCCTTGGTGAATCGACGAGCCTGGCTTTGTTGTCGCCTTTGGTGGGCTCTCTAGGAAAGAGACGGCGTGCCATCAATGGTCATCTCCTCCGCAGAGGAGTTCAGATCTTTAGATTCAGCTTTCTTGGAAGCTGGAGGGACGCTGCTTGCTGCGATTTGGGCAGCGGCAGGGTTGGAATCTTCAGTTTGAGACTCCAGATCTGATGACCAACGGATCCACCTTGCAGCGGAGATCCTTCTGGATTTGGAGGGGGAGGCGGATTTGGATGAGGAGAAGAGATACTCCTCGAACTTCTATTGGTCGAACTCGTGTTTGACCTCCTCCTTGACAGGGATCACGATCAGCGGCTGCGGCACGACGATCTCAGATTTGAGATTGTTGGCTCCCGCTGTGGTCGCCAGCTTGTCCACAGCAAAAGTTGCTTTGATCTCCATTGATGAATTCGTTACAAACTTCAATCGCTTACAACGAGATTCAAAAAAAAGGCTCACCTTTTTATAAGGCTTGCAATGAAAATCAAAAAAGAAAGATTACAACTTTTTCCTCTTGATGAACAAAAGCGGGACCCATTCATCAGATCCTCGCTTGCGTGGGTGTCTTTGCTGGTGCCAGGAACTTTGTTCTGCTCATGAACCGCCACGTGATTGTGATCTGAATGCGAGATCTACAGATCTAGGGGGTTATTTCGCGAAGAAAATAATCACTGACGGGAATCATCTCATGAAGGAGATAATTGTCGGAGTGAATAAAATCAACCATGCAAAGTCAAACAAAAACTTTGGGATTAAGACGAAGCTTAATCCAGAAGGTAGATCTGTAGATCCGATCTCGGACTCCTAGAACTCCTCGCTTGATGCTGGTCGGCTTGCCAGAATCTTGGATCTGAACGCCGGAGTTGAGCTTCGGTCGCTGTTGAATCTGGCAGAGGTTCAGCTTCTCTCCAAAAATCCAGGTCCCTGCAAAGGAGCACCTCTCATCATATTTATAGCCTTCTCAAACCAGATCTGGGTCGAAACAGTGCCCAAGGCCTGCCTAGCCACCTAGGTGGCCGAGCCACCCCCTAGGTGGCTCAGCCACCACCCTAGGTGGCTCGACCTTGGGTGAGCCACCTAGGGATGGCTCAGCCACCTCTCTAGGTGGCTCGGCCTTGGCTGAGCCACCTAGGAGTGGCTCGGCCATAGAGCCACCTACCGAGCCACCTAGGGGTGGCTCAGTTTTTGCCCGAGCTGCCTAAGCGGCTTTGCTTCGAGTCTCGTTCCATCATTTTTCGAGTTTTCCTGACTTTCCGATGTTGCGATTCTGTCGATCCTGAGTCTAATTCTGTCGATCCAAGTCCGAGTTGGCTCGGAGTTGTTGGTTTCGTCGATTCAAAGCTTTGCGGTTAGATTTATTCTGTCGCTTCACTGACTTGCACGCCTCACCGACTACGTCATCAATGGCCCACCGCAAGTCCTAAAAAGAATTCTAGGACCGCCGAAAACTCTTCGTAGGGCATCAATGGATCGCCAATCGTCAATGGTTTGCCATTGCATCGTTGATTCCCTCGGCACCGTCTCATTGATTCCCTCGACGCCGTGGCATTGATTCCCTTGGCGCCGTGGCTTCGATTTCCCCAGGACCGTCTTGTTGATTCCCTAGGCGCCGTGACTTCGATTTCCTCAGGGCCGTGGCTTCACCATTGAGTTTGCATTTCATCGACTCGTTTCATCCATTTCATCGACTCACTTCATGTGTTTGCGTCATCAACTGATTGCCGTTGGATCGCTGTTGGATTGTCGGATGGCTCGCCACATGCCACCTCCTTGTCACGAGTCGGATTCAGGGTCTTATAAGTAATTTTGATGTCTATAGTGGCTTAATCTCGGTTTGGCCCACATATGCATATTTATACAGTCCTAAAACCCAATGAGTTGTTGTCCAAGAAACAAAACTCCTAGTTGGAATATAAGTTCAAAAATAGCAGTATCTTGAATTCTAATTGAAGTGGAACTTTGACATCTTAATCAATTAGAATTTCTGTTCACCGCGTGCATACCTTTAAGCCCGACATGAGTCTCTGGCATATTGCATATAGAACCCTTCATAAATCAGTTAGCTACCAACTTCCGAAGCAATGTGGACTTGAGGCAACCTATAACAACTACTAATTGACAAAAGAAAATATTTTTTTAGAAAATGAAAACTAAAAATTCAAAAAAAATTTGAAATTCAAAAACTAGCGATTGGAAAACAACTTTTTTTAGAAAATCTAAAATTTTAGGAAGAACCAAAAAATAACCTTTTTTTAAAGTGGTTTCAAAATTTTGAAAAACTAGTTGTTAGGATAAGCAACAACTAATTTTCAAAAACCAATAACTACGAAATGTAAAATAATAAATACATAGAGAAATGAAAATGTAATATAGTAAAGTCCTTCTCCTACTATAACTGCTAATTAACAAAGAAAATATTTTTTAAGAAAAATGAAAATTAAAAATTCAGAAAAAATTGAAATTTGAAATCAAGCCATTGGAAAACAAATTTTTTTAGAAAATCTAAAAATTTAGGAAGAACAAAAAATTAATTTTTTTAAGTGGTTTTAAAATTTGGAAAAACTAGTTGTTAGGATAAGTGACAACTAATTTTCAAAAACCAACTCTTTAAAAAACCAAATCTTTAAAAACTAACTATTTATTAATTAATTAAAAATTCAAAAATTCAAAATGAATAAGAAAAGCATTAAATGTTTTGAAAATTTTAGAAATTCACAAAATAACCAAAAAATTTGTATTTAAAACTTTTAACAAAAAGATCTTTTTAATTTGGTCAAAAGTCATCATTTTATTTGAAATTTTTAGAAAAATCATTGAAAGATCGGGAGAAGTCCAAAAAAGCCAAAATTTTCATGAAAATTTATCAAATGCATATTATTGAATAAAATTACACTATAAATTCATGCAAATTAATAATTACGACATTAAATTCCTAGATTTTGCAAGAAAATAAAACTAACTAACATTTTTTTTATCTTTTCATGGTTTTATAATTTCAATTCAAAAAGTATAATATCACTCAAAATAAATTTCAAAGATGGAGGGAAAGGTAAACTCCCACTGTGGCCACTATAAAATCTGTCCGGGTCAAAATAATGATGTCGATTTTAACATATATTTCGATACAAAAGATAAAAGAATTACCCATTATGTTAGTTTTACATGAAATTACATAAAAATAGCATAACAAGGGTAAATTGTTGATTAAATATCAAAAGGATGCTAGTTCTTACTTCTGAAATTAGAAATACACTAATTTCAATACGAATTACATAAAAATTAAAGTAAGTCTAAAATCATTAATTACGCTCATTAGAACTTTTCTAGACTAAGAAATTTACAAGTATGATATGAAAAATTGAATTGGAAGTTAATTGTCAATATCAAATGCATAAAATTAAGATAAACACAGGAAAGGAATCAATTTAACGACTTTATTAATGTGAAAAATAAATAAATGAACAAAATGGGGCTCTTGGGATAATCCCCGAGAGCCCTGAACAAACTTACAAGGGCTTGTCAATCCATTTTGCAGAATCCCGACTTCTAAATTACAGAATTTTGTGGAGGAAGAAGGGGTGAAAACTAGACTAAAGAAAATGGACCAAGAAGTAAATATGAGAATTGGAGGTTTCCCAACGCAAAGTTTCCAATCCTTCAATTTCTTTTTACAGTCTGTCTCTGTCCAAAAAAATGGAACAGAGGTCCCTTAAATAAGAGAGAGGGACTCAGTTAGATTTTTGCCATGTGGCGAGGAGCGCCAAATGGCGATCATCCGACGGGAGCGTGGTTTTTCAACCTCTATCTCTCAACAGGGGAAGCAAACGCCACCTTGCAGTGTTCACTGGTGGTCAGAGTGGCGACGAAGAGGTCGGCAAGGCAGGCGACGGACAACGAGGTAGACAACTGCGGCAAGGAGGGTGACAGCTGCGGCCAAGAGGCCTTTCGGGGACTCGAGCCAAGACCAAATTATGGCCGTGGTTGGTGATGTTGATGATGATGACGACGAAGATGATGGTGCTAGTGGTGATGATGGCCGATGATGATGGTGGTGGCGACGAAGATGATGGTGCGAGTGTTGATGATGGCCGATGATGATGATGGTGGCGATGATGATTGTAGCGCAGCAGTTATGTCGAAAACAACAAGAAGGAACTTTCAAGCTCTTTTAACGGAGTTTGTCATTTCAGTGATGTCAAGATGGCAATGTGAATACAAACAGCCATAATGGCGTTGAGCTCATATCACAACGGCGAGGTCAAAATTCCTTTTTAGTCGTATCGGCAATAAACCATACGACTATTGTGAATAATATTAGCATCAATAATATTGAGGATCGGTAGCATTTAGTTTGCTACAAATATTGGTGACGAGCCCAAAAAAGGGCAACACAAATATCGAACATGTTATTTTGAAAAAAATGCGATGATAAGACATATTCAAGTGTAAACTACACCCGAATGATCGGCAATCTCAATGAAGAGATACCAAAAGAATGCACCTAAAATGCGCTCCATATACGCGCAAGTGTATACGTTGTTCCTGGAGTATATAGTACTTAATCAAACTACAAATTAAATACGTATATGAAACTTGTTGTCTTTTCATGTGTCTGAAATAATATATCACTTTATGTTTTAATAACATATTATATAATATATTAATAATTATAATATGTTATATAATAACAATACATAATGGTGAAATAATAACTAATCTAAAAAAGAAAATATTTAATATTAATATATTTAATATATTCATAATATATTATATAATAAATAATAATATATTAACATTATGAAATAATAACAAAACAATAATATATAATAAAATAACCGATTAATGATAAAATTATTTATTATAATAAATATTAATATAATAATAATAATATCACATATAATAACATTTTATAAAATAATATAATATAATATAATATAAACAGTAACATAGTAATATAAACTATAATTCAATACATTAACATTTAAAAAAATATTTCATAATTCTAATATCTTAATTATATATAATATTATAATATATAATTACTAATAAACTATATTACAAGAAATCATAAATATTTATTGAACCTAAAATTTTGGATAAGAAATAAGAAAAAAAAACAGAAGAAATTAAAAGATGTTGAAAGTTGAAAAAAAGAAAGTAGAGTCAAAATTAGTTCTCTTTATAAATTAAGAATTCAAACTTTTTTTTACTATTAATTTAGAGTTGTGGTAAATTTTAATCGGATACAAATCTGGCTTTGCAATTACTAACGTTACTTATTTCTGATGCTATATAATTGACATGCGTCGACATAGCATGTATCATATTGTCCACTACAAGAAAACAGGGTAGTTAGAATTTTGTCGCAAAACCAAACAACGACGGATTTTCATCGCAAAATCTCCGTCACTACATCCCCGTCGCTAAAGCCCACCTATTGCGATGGAAAATGAAGCCGTTGCAATTTCTACACTCAGCGATGAAAAAGCGAGGGAATGTTCTGTCATAGATTTCGATTCCAAAATTTTGTAGCTAACTATTTGCGACTGATATTAGTGACAAAATTCCATCGCTGATGAGCTACAACGGAATCCTGCAACAAACGCTTGTGGCAGTTGCCTATACTATTAGCCATCAACAGCGATGGATTTTCCATTGCAAATCCGTCGCAGATTTATTCGCAAATATTAGAGAAAAAATTCATGTCACAATTGACATTCACAAAAAACACTATAGAGATAATATTTCTATCACAACCATTCAAGATGGAAACCTGTAGCATATAAGCAATAAAAGATCTTAACCACTTTCATAAGATAATAGTTAACCGGAAATTCTTTACAACATACACCATCAAAACACAAAACATGTCCCAATTTACACCTTGCCATGCTTGAACTCCAGAGAGAAAGACACATTATGTATATATACCATTACTGACCAAAAAGCAAGTTATAACCCATATTAATACAGTACAGTGCTAGCATTTTCAAAAATCTCATCCTATTTAGTATTTCTTCATGCGGAATCACTCCTTGCAACTCCACATCAGAAAAGCACAAAAGTCATTAATTCACCATCAATGTTGTCTTCCTCGTCATCATCTTGTTCTATTCTAGGCCTTGAAGAACTAGCGGGACCCTATACATGAGTAGAAAATTCAGTTAGATCTAATTCTCTTATTTGGATCAGTTTGAATTTAAAAAAACTCAATAGAACGAAAAAATTAAGCTCTACTTTGAACAAAATACTCGTAATTATTAGAACTATAAACTATTCATTTTTGAACTACATAGCTAAACAGCTTTTTCATAGTTTTGAACTTTGGTATGGATTGAAACAAACTCAGCCTATGTCTAATGAGTTTTAAAAAATGGATGTGAAAATGTACAACATACGTGCAAGAAGTGTATGAAAAGTATTTCAAAATTATTTTAAAATTAAAACAATTATCATGTAATTGAGTACATGTCGGAATAAATATATGCATGAATGAACACTATTCTAGAACGAAAATCAGTGTACTTCCAAAGTAATCACCTAAATTTCAAAGTTGCTAAGATAGCTATTGTGGTTCTAAAAATCAACCCACTTTGAACTTAACAGCTTGGTGCTTAGACTCTAAATTTGAGGGAACTTTGAATTCGGAAGTTGCCAGTATGTATATGATTCATCATATTGGATAAAATGTACATCAACTATATTTAATCAAAACCAACTGATATTGTAGATAATGGCTAACAACGACTTATATAGACAAATATTATGGAATAGCAACTAACCTAAGTTACATGGATGTGAGCGCGGGTGCCGGTGCGGACATGGGACATGGGAAATTTGTAAAAGGTATGGTACAGAGAAAAGGCTATACATGCATATAAACATATATACATAATTTAAATGAGATCAATACCCATATTTTCATCATGTTATGAAAACAATAATTCGTATAACATTTTCATTCTTCTTTTATTATATTGATCTATTATAAGTTAGGAATTTTGCTCATTTTCTAGACCTGATATCTAAAAGATCCTCTAAATCGTTCTAAACTTGGGACGAGCTGAAACAAACTCAATTTGTACAAAGAGTTTTAATTATTGTACATGAAGTATCGGCAGGATCTGAAGCATACGATGATTAAAACATGTAATCTATAATTTAATACATGAGTAAATAAACTTATGCATACATACCAGACACAACAAATTAACATACTTACATGAACTCAATTTTGAACTAGAAAAGCACTAAGAGGCTCTAGATATCATCAAAATCCAATTTTTTCTTTCGATTTTGCATCTCGCTCAGATGATATAGGTACTTTCAATTTTGTTCTTTGAATCCTTGCTTTATATGTAAGAGAAATTTGTTCCATCTTTTATATATAAAGAGAAATTGGTGAACTCTACAGTCATAAAAACACGTCATGTATCTATGTCCATGTCTTCATCAAAAGAACGGATGAACAAGTGAATTTGAAAGCCATAGTTCTTGACTACTAAAGAAAGCTTATATTGGGCATATGGCAGTGATGTTTGAACTGACGTGGATGCGTGAGTAGTTTTTCTTTATAACAGATGTAGATGAAAAAGAAAGAGAGGGTTATAGGATTTGAACTCTTCTTGCCTACAAAAAGCCTATGGCCTGAGTGATGCAATGATAAGCAAGATGCATGAGGGTATTTTAGGAAGCTAATGAGGGTGCAACTACAACTGAACAAGGTCTTTATTCCAAAATTTGATAATAGACTAACAAAAAAAGACTTTCTATAAAGAGTGTTTAACTTACAAATTGTGGTATTCTCGATGATGGAACAGATAAAGAAGGATGTGAAGTGGATTGCTCTTCCTGACACATTTGCATGTAGACCTTAGTGTCGACCTCTATTGCAACTTTAACTACCATTTCTTGCAATCTCGTCATGAACGCATCATCAATCTCAATCTGTGAAACATTAGAAGAGATGGGGGCCTCAGACTCATAATAGCTAGTTCCACCGAGTATTGATTGAGAGTTGACACTTCCATAAAAACCATATATACGCCCTTTTCTTGCACCACTTGAAGCTGACAACCATGCTTGTGAATCTAGCTCGGGTTGTGATGAAATATCTTCCCTATACTTGTCCCGAATTCTTTGATCATATGCTTCCTACAAAAGACATTAATGTAAATGAGCATATAAAAATATTTAAATTTAGAACTAATCAAGTGCGAATTTAAAAACCTTTGAGGTATATAAGTGCTACCAAAAACAACTGGTGTTGTATAAGTGCAAAGTTGGGGAAACTATAAAGTATGTTAGTGCCAATTAGCCCTTGTTTTATTACACTTTTCTTTCTTACCTCATAGTTGATGGTACATTATTATATTCTTTTGCAATGTAGTCCATGTGATCCAGTGTGTGACTAAGGCAAACCTGATGGTGTGTTAAACCACCTTATCGACTGTAATTGTTTCAAGCCCTTACCATTGTCCACATAATTTGATGGCTTCAACTGAATTTGAATTAGTACCTAATTATCTGGTTCTTCTGCTGAATCAGGTAGGAGAAGATGTCATTGCTGAATTGACTAAAGTAATGAAAAGACAAGGTCTTGATATGCGTGTCACAACATTGGTGAGTACTTCCGCGTCTTGTCAGTTATTAGCTACTTAAACTGTGAATGACATTTGTATCCAGTATTTTGTCATGAGTGTATATGACATGAAGGCAATTGTGTTGCTGTAGGTGAATGATACAATTCGTACACTGGCTGGAGGCAGGTACAATGACAATGATGTCGTTATTACGGTTATATGAGGTACTGGTACAGATGCAGCATACGGAGAATGGTCCCAGGCAATCCCCAAGTGGCATGGCCTCCTACCTAAATCAGGAGAGATGGTCAGAATCCTTCTAGTAACTGTTTGATCTTTTTTCTATAATATGAGTTGAAATGGTGTGATAGAACACGATCTAGATCTATTCCAAGTTTTCATTATCATCTAATTTGACCAATGACATAATGCAATCCCTATAAGCCAATTTCTTGACTGTACCTTGCTATTTAGTTTATCAACAATTTATGTTTTAATTACAATAAGTACCTTTCTTGCCCTAACAGACTCAGATGACCTAAACTTATAATATTTCTGAAAAACATAAACAAGCAATTAAGTTATTGTCATATGAGAATTGTTAAATGTTGCTGTAATAAATGAATTTTATTTCAATTAACAATTTAATCTGATATAAGGATATGGGTTAATGACATGAAGACTTCAGACAACCAATTTATATGCTCCATTTTAACAATTTATACTTCAACAGCAATCACTGCTCTGTTTAATTTGATAACTTCTAGTCGGAAGAACAAAAAATTACAAAAATTTGACCCAGCAAGTCACCAAAGATTTGTTTTCTAGTTGACCATGACTTTAAAAGATGAAATTTTAGTTCCTTGATTGAGACAGTCAAAGACAGGGGATGAGTTATAGAACACTAAATGATTAGATCTTTAAAACGCATGTTACAGAAGTTTGGATGCAAAATAAGAGCACAAAGATGGGAACCCAGACACAGAGATACAAAAGCAAGATACATTTGACACACTACTCAAACACGATAAAAAGTGTTGTAACTGATTTGGTCTCCTGCAAGATTCAACTTGTAGAAGCATCCATACCTAAACTTATGAATTTTAGTCTTGTGCAAAAATAAGGCATACATGTTATATGTGTCTCTGATGTTTCTTGGAAGCATGAACTATAAAGTGGATATATGGATCACAATAAACTGTATCCTAAACAATACATGTAATCCAAACTGGTGATCTGCCATGTAGTGTAATCTGCAAATTTTAAAAATATACATGGACCATCAAGCGCTCTGAAATTTCACTTTATAGGTCAATCAACTCAAAATAACTCTCATTAACCCTTAAGTTACACAATGTATATGATAAACTTCTTTTTCTCTGCAAAGTAAGAATACAACATGCGAGTTGCCATTAATTCAACATACATGCACACCTTTTTCACATTGAATAAAGTATTGGATGTCTCTCATATGGTATCTCGTCATCCCATTCTATAGACAATACAAATAAGGAATCCTCCAAATTTATTCATAACTTTTGTGCTTATTATTCAAGATAAACCACGGTAATAGAAATCTAGTGAATCGTGTGTACATCAGTATCCAATCTGCACAAGTACATAAGCCCACCTTGTGCATAAGCCCAGAATTCGTAATTGAGTAATGATAGCAAAATACATGAGTACAATTTGAACTTAATAACTATGTTGTAGTTTGATTATTTGAAGAAGACTTGGCATGTTGCTGTCGAATTCGCGCAGGACTTGACAATTCTTCCACCTTACTCTATTGACATATATATGCATAGAAAACCACATGATGAAATCGTAAAAAGTGTGAAGTATTTTACCTCGAATTCTTTGTAGCACATTTCTTTCCACTCCTCCAGATACTTTTTCCATGTCGGCATGGGTCCGGGCAAGTACATTCAAATTATGCCACTGATAATCTTTGGGTAGTGATCACACCCACCAAAAGCTCTACAAAATTAATAAAATACTTATTAAGACTAACAATGGCTATTTGGGAGACCAGTGCAAGTAAATTGTTAAGCATGGAGTTTAAACCAAGCAATCAAGTGATTTATGTTTAATGTCTATGATTAATGAGGAAGCTAAAGCACACAAGATAATAGAAAAATCAAAACATAAAAATAGTCTACAGCTAACAATTATTTCAGGAATATCCGCAAGTAAGTAGAAAACCTAAAGAAACACGCACATTATCTAGTGCTTTTCATCCTTAGGGATGTCTTTGTTTGTCGCCTTTGAATCCAGCTCTTTTGGCGCTTCCTTCACAGACCTTAACAACAGAATCCATGGTCAGAATCATGAATACAAATCCTAAGTTCCAGAATTATCAAAAAAGACTATTATAGACCATAATGTGCAAATGAATGAGCAAATTGAGTAGGGCAAAAAAATAGCATAAAGCATGACGTAGCTTACAAAACAAGATGATGAGATGCTTCAGATTATTATTACACAGAGGACAGTAACTAGATTTTCACATTTAATATCCAGATATCTGACACAGTCTACTTCTAGAGCATGTTTTAATGCCAAAACAATCAGCATTGAATTGCTGACAGATATATTACAAGAATAACAATAGCCAGTGCATTTTCTTCCAAACTGTAGACAATATTAGCTCATATAACAGTGAATTAGATGAATGAAACAGAAAAGAACTACACCCAGCAAATTAAATGTAAATCCTTTACAGGAACTACATATACTTTGAAAAAACCAATGAACTGTACAAGATGTTAGCCACTGATATGTCCAGGATGTGTCACCTTAAAGAATAATGCAGCCCATGTGATTACCTTAAATGTAAATCCTTTTCTCACACCCTTGTTTCCTTCAGAATTAAATTGCCTTTACAAAATGAGAAAAAAATTCAGGTGAAACTATAACATATAAAACTATTATTCAGTCAAAAAAGAGCAAAACATAATCTATTACACATTTATAAGGTCAACAATGGTTTGCACAGCTAAAACATTTGATGCAGATGGACACACGTGCCATGTTCAGGAGTATGCTAAGTTTGGGCAGAGGGAAGTGATCTACATACTATGGTTGCCAGGTCAAATTCATTTTATCACAAAAATGATTTCATGATAATAAAATGAAACTACCAACATGCAGTAATACAAGTCTTTAGAAAGTTGAGTAACAACATGAATTGGAATTATATTCCTGCAGCCCAAAGGTGAAACCTATAAACCAACAAGTTAAATAATGATCGCAAATAGAAAGAAAATGGTTTTCATAATCTAACTATTTTCCGCTCTGTTCCAATGCTCGGCTATTTGCAATTACAACTGATTTAGAACTAAATGTTTGGCTATTGTTATCTGATTTAAGTTTAATCTAGATTGAATTTGGTTGCCTTTCATGTTTCGTTCTCATAATATTTTTCGGACAATACATAATGTGGTTTATTTCAGACTAACACTATCTTGGATTTCTAGTCTGATTGTTGGCCAAAATCAGGCCAGAGTAAATTTGCAATACATCCAAGTAATAGAGCACTTTGCTAATCTCAATGAATCAGTCTGCAAAATTGAAATTGAGTTTGTTGCGTGCAGGTCTATAGGTGTGATTTCAGGAATCACGGGAAGTGGAGGTGCAATGGGTGTAGTAATGATCCAACTGCTGTTCTTCTCAGGCTCCAAATTCTCCCAAGACGAAAGCATCTCGCTCATGGGAATATTGATTCTTGTCTGCACTCTGCCTGTTAGCTCTCATCTATTTCCCGCAATGGGGAGGAATGTTTTGTGGGCCCGCTAAAGACTCAGCATATGCATCTGATGATGATGGCTATCAACTACTAGGTTGAATAATAAATTTCTTGTAACAAAACAGGTTGTAAATAGTGGTTTGTGCACAATTGCAATTGGTAGAATGAAGAGCAGCAAGTGCTCAATGGATTTCTTCAGCTAGGTATATATCTGATGATGATGCCAAAATTTCAAGGCTCAACTTGATAAGGAATAGTAATAAATTAGACCCATAATTAAAAAACAAATTGGTTTCAAACTGTAGGTAAAAAATTCTTTCTCTCCCTCCCTCCAGCTGCAACAACAAGAAATGTGTTTTCCCTCTCTGATCTGTACTAAAACTAAACTTACATCAAACGTCCTTCGACTAGCATTGCCAACAGCAGGGAATACAATGATGCCAACAGCAGGGAATACAATGAGGTGAAATTTTTTAGCACATAAGCACTCAAAACCTGAAAGCTCACAAAACAATACAATTCTTAAACAAAATCTAAACTAATCAAAAGATTTGATCTCAAGGAACCTAAATAACTATCTAATGCAAGATTCACAATTCAGAATATCACATTAATTCCTATTTCATTATTCAAATCAGAAAATTAAAAGCCCAAAAATGTAAGTTATAGAATAATTACCTGGAAACAGTAGTAAACAGCGATGCCAAAAGTCCTCAATAACCCTACAAGCAGTTGATGACCCTCTTGCCTCCACGATCTAGCCAAAACAAAATGAATTGAGCGCAATTAGGTGAAAATTAGGGTTTAGGATTTTCCTTGGCGAGAAGAGGCAGCAGAGGAGATTGCTAGGGTTTGATTGCGACAGAGAGAGAGAGAGAGAGGGCGAGGGTGAGGCGAGAGAGAGAGAGAGAGAGAGAGAGAGAGAGGATGAGGGCGAGGGCAAGGTGAGAGAGAGAGAGAGAGAGGACGAGGGCGGGAGCGAGAGAGAGAGAGAGAGAATACCATCTTTCTGTTAACGGGTTGGATCGAGTCTTCTTGTACTTTGTTTTTTAATTGGGTTAATTGCATATTTGTCCCTTAAATCAAACTTAATTGCCAAATATCAACAGATTTTTATCTTCCGTTTGAACTTATTTCTATAATTCTTTTAGTTTCTTTGATAGGTGCAATTACTATGGCTCGTCAATAGCAAATACTTAGAATTAATAAAATTGTTGGAAATTCTAAATCAAATGAAAAAGGGGAAAGTTTTTAGTTTAATCTACTGCGGAGTCCCTCAAATCTCATTATTTGCTTATTAGTCCCTTAAATCTCTAATTTCCTTGCAATTTGATCCTTCTATTACAACAGCTGTTAATTTCTCTAATCATGGTTGGGTTAACAAATAACCATACATAAGAAATGACCTTATTGACTCTGGATATACGTTACCCTCTCTGAAAACTATTAGTTGCTCCTAATTTTTCCTACTCTCTAAAAGGGGAAAAATTTTCTGATGAAATTCCAAGGCAAATTGTTGAAATTTTCTTCCCAATCTCACATGGGGTTGTCTTTGAAGGAAGATCAACACCCCTTCCCTAAATTAGGGCAAAGTTTGGGTTCTTTCAAGAGCATTAGGGCTTTTGGTGAAGACAAGGTGGACGAGCCATTGTTGCATAATTTGAAGGTAAATTTCTTTAAAATAATGTTTATATATTTTCCATGGTTGCATGCAACTTGCATGTTGGTTTGGTGTTTTGGGTTTTGGATTTATTGTGGAATTTTGGTTTGATGTTGTTTATTCTCGCTTTTTGTTGTGGTTTTGTCTCGTGGTTTTTTTTGGTGCCTGAATGAGGCTCTTTTGATATTGTAGGATGGAAGAAGGGGTTGTTGAGATTGTAATTAGGTACAATGAGTATTGAATACATGTTCCTAGGATGGGGAGAAAGAAGTATGAATATGGTAATCAAGGAACCATTAGAGTGGATATTGGTAATATGTCACTAAAAATATTTTATACAATTCCTAACACAAATCCTACAGTCTTTGGGGAGATTAAAACCAATGAGATTTTCATGGGTGTGTTGAGAAATCATGTGCTCAATTGTTTGTGTCATTAGAACCTATTCCAAGTCTTAGTTGCAGGGCTCTAGTGTCACAGAGAAGAAGGAATCTACCAAGAGAGGGGTCAAATAAATCTAAGAGGATTACACATGTTGATCTTGATGATTTCTGTAGTGAAGCTGAAAACCAAGATGTTGATGATGACAGATATGTGCCATTAGATGATGGTAACACAGCAGATATTGAGGATGAAGGCTTTGATTTTGACATTGCAATTGATTGGGAGGCAACTCAGATGATGTTTGATATACGTGATGACAATGAAGGGGATTCGGGATTAGAGGGTGATATGATAGCTAAATTAGAGAACCAGCATACTCACCTAGAGAAAATTATAGCGGAGGAGGCTAGAGTTCATGATGGGGAGGTTGAGAAAGAAAATATGACTGATGATGCTGATGACATTTGTTCTAATGATGGTTACCACTCCATGTAAAGTTTAGGAGGAGTATAGTAGTGATGATTTCAATGAGGGTGATATGCTTGATGGTGAAGATAGCAACACTGATGAGGTCGTTCCTATATTTGAGTTAGATAGAAAATTCTGATGTGGCTAATTTGAGACTCTCTTTGAAACGTTATGCTGTGAAGAAAAATTTTAATTTTAATTTGGTGAAGAATGACACTAAAAGGCTAGCTGCTAAATGTTGTCAAAAGAGTTGTCCTTGGAAACTTAGAGCTAAGGGTTTGCATGATGGCAGAACTATGGAGATTACTAGATATACATGACAACACTCATGCACTGGGGTGAATAAGAGTAAAAATAATCAAGCTAGTGCTAAATGGATGGCAACAATTTTACTTAAAGATGTCAAAGACAATCCTAATTTGAACCCCAAAGATATATAAATGACCATGTTAAAGGATTATAAAATGAGTATATCATATAATCAAGCTTGGAGAACTAGAGAGCCTACAAGGAAAATGATATTTGGTGGTGTTGAAGAATCTTATGACCACGTTTTTTCTCTAAAGTATGAGCTGTTGAATAGGAATCTAGGGAGTCATGTAGAAGTTATAATAGGTCCAGATTATGCATTTGAGAGAATGTTTGTGTGCTTTGGAGCATCAGTGAAGGGGTTTAGGAAAGGGTGTATGCCATTTATAGGATTTGATAGCTACCACTTAAGGTCCAATTACATGGGGAGCATGTTGTGTGCTACATGTTTGGATGGAAATCATGATTTATTTCCTCTTGCTTTTGCTATAGTTGAAGGGGAATCAAGTGACAATTGGTTTAGGTTCCTGGAAAATCTTATTAAAGCCTTTAATGGTGAGCTTGGTCAGGTCAGTGTTGTTAGTGATCAAGAGAAGGGACTACTAGAGGCGATTTCCACACTACTTCCTAAAGCAGAGCAGAGGGTGTGCATGAGACACATGTGGAAAAATTTGAAAAAAAAATTTCCTAGTGAGTTTTATGAACAATGTGTATGGGGGCTGCAAGGGCATACACAACACATGAGTTCAGCAAATATATGTTACAGTTAGGTGAAGTTTCAAATGAGGTATTTAGTTTGCATGCAAAAGGATAAATTTGTGTGGTCTAGTAGTCAATTTTCTGAGATATCTAAGAACTATAACCTCATTAACAATTTGTCTGAGTCCTTTAACTCTTGGATACTTGATTCAAGGTATTTACCAGTTGTGGATTTGGTTGACAAGCTAAGGACCAAACTTATGCTCAAATTCAACAAGAGAAAGAAACTAGGCTTGAGGTGGAAGGGTAAGTTGGTGCCGTAGGCTAATAGATATTGCCAATAAATTAGTAAGAATCTTGGTTCTTATTTAGTGAGACAAACAAATCATGATGAGGCTAAAGTTGAAAATGAGTATGAGAGAAGGACAATTAACTTGAAGGAGAGGACATGCAACTTTAGAAAATGGCAAATGACCGGTTTGCCATGTATTAATGTGGCAAATTATATAGGCACAATCAGGAATGCAAATTGGGATGACTTCTGTGATGAAAAATATCATGTGGAAAGGTATGTTATATTCTTTTATGTTCTTTCATCTTTCATCTTTAATTTTGATTTACTGATTTATTTCATACCTAATATCATTCATATTTCAGGTAGAAACTCACTTATGCACAATCAATTGGAGTTCTACTACCAAAGATGAGTGGAAATGCCCATTCCTGAAGGATTTCATTGTTAGACCACCCCATACAAAGAGGCCAAAAAGCAGGCCAAATAGGGAAAGGATAAGGGGTAAAGATGAACTTGAGAGAAAGGTTTCAAAGAGACAGCATAAGTGCTCAAGGTATGGTGGCTGGGGTCATCATAAGAGTGGCTATAAGAATCCAATCAATAAGACTGTACAAAGTGGATCAATGTGATGTTTACTTAACTATTATTGTAGTACTTTCAAGTTTGGTTTTAATCTATGCATTTGTTCATAGTGTTACTACTACAAACAGGAGAGGGAGAGGTGTAACTACTTCAAGAAGTGAACCAAGGTGATGTGTATGTTTCTATTTGTGTATGTTTTATTTTGGTATCATTGAGTAATGGAGTGACAATTTGCCTTTAATTTGAAAATGTAGATGTCAACCAATGCCAGAGATGCATCAAATAGTATGGGTAGAGGGAGAGGTGCTACTCAGGCATATGTGTCTATCTCTCAATTTCAACCTCCTAGGTAAACTCTACATGTTCATTTATATGTTGATATAATTGTAATAAATCATGACAAGATGAATTTTCTATAGGTTTGGTAGTAAAAATTCAAGGCCAAGACCAAGCAAGTTGCCACTTAGTAGAGGGAGATGAAAACTAGCTATGTCAACACAACCAATGACAAGCTTTTCACCATTAGTAGCAGCAGAATCATCAACAACCCCACAACTGTAACCTATCAATAGTCAAGCTTCAAGAAATTCTCAAGGGAATATAGCATCTTCAACTAGTAATCAAGTAGGCATCAGTAGAGTGGTTTGCATGCCTAAATGGTAGAAGTCACAAAATGTTGGCCAATGTGTTCATTTTGCATATAAATTTTGTTTAGACCACTTTATATGTGTGAACGATTCACTGATTTTGTCAAATGTTTATGTAAATGTGCATGTTGCACAGACGTTTCTTAATTATAGAGTATACATGTGCTTGTTGCATAGCTTCTGTTGATATTTTGGTATATGTATACATGATGCACATATTTTTATTGTATTTTGGAGGTGCTTGTGCAATTTGCAAATAATTTTAGTTATACTTGGATGATGATGTAATTGTGCAAGTTGCACATAACTATGGTGAACTTGAATGAAGTCTTTCAATGATGTACTTTCAATGATTTGAAATTTTTTTGATGAAATGGTATGTGTAATCATGTACAAAGGTGATAGTATTGAGAAGGGGCCAATATGATAATGAATTGTATGGGTATGTGGAAAATAATATCTTTTGCACAACCAATTTGCAAGGGAAACCATGCCAAAAAATTTACAATGATGAGTTTTTTTTGCAATAACACCATGTCAAAGTATACATAAAATCTGAGTTTATATCTAACAAATTTTGTATCTTTCACATAATCTTCAAGAACAACTTTAAAAAGCACAAATTCCTTTATTCATATCTAAACCACACATTACATTATCTAAAACAACCCCCAAAGTCATATCTAAATCACAATTTACGTCATCTAAAACACCCAATTTCTAAAACAACCCCCAAATTTATATCTAAATCAAAAATTACATCAACAACCAATTTTTAAATAACCCCCAAACTTTAGAACATTCAAAGGAGCACAAAAATCCCCAACAATTCAAATAGAATTTTGAATATCAATATGATCTGTTCTATTTTCTTCCCTAACATGCTCACTTATTTGGCAAGCTTCATCAACAAATTTCGGCTATCATCCACCCAAGCAAAAAATCTACAACCTTTATTTGAGGCATTCTTGTATAGCTGACATCCATAACATTACAAACCCTTGTTTTCCCCTTGTTTACACATTCAAATTTTGCACTCTAAACTACAAAAACATTTCTTCTTAGCCCCATGACTTTAAGCTTTGGTGGCATTTGACGATGAGCCTTGCAACATAGTGTAAGATTAAAACCCCTATTTGGCAATTTAGAATGTTAGAGGGGACGAAGAGAATGGGATTGTATTGCAAAATTTTGATGATTATATAGGATTTTGAGGAAAGATAACCATTGGAATGACCTCTGATTTGAATTAGAAGAAATTGAGGGCCGTTGGAGAAGAAAGAAAGAAAGACAGAGGGTTTCGAGTTTTGGGTTTCGGTTTTCGGGTTTATACCCGTTCTGAAATGAGTAGGTAAAGTTATGAATTGTGGGTGAGGGTATAACAAGTAATTCACTTATTCCATTAACTTTAACAAACATAATTACCACCAACTTGAGGGACGTATTGGCAAGGAAATTGGAGATTTAAGGGACTAATAAGCAAATAATGAGATTTGAGGGACAATTTGGTTATTATGTTTGATTTAAGGGACTAATATGCGATTAACTATTTTTAATTTTTAATCACTTGTGACGGAATATTCCGTTGCAAACCTGTCACAAATGCTTCTTTTCAGAGAAATAAAAACCTCCGCGACAGATTTATGTGGGTAGCGATAGAATAAAAACACAATTGCGATCGATTTGCGAGAGAACTTCCATCGCTATTGATTATCGTTGCTAAGAGCGACTACTTTTACTTCTATAGCAGATTCCGTCGTAGATAACTATCACTTGTGACAGAATTATTTCCATCGTAAAATTTCCGTCGCAACTATCCATTTTTCTTGTTGTGTCATGCGGATTAAATATTACCAGTTACAAGGTATATTTTATAAGTTTCATGTATTTATTTCTCCAACACAGTAATTAATCCTTTCCATCATGTTTCATTGATGGAAATAATATGTATATGAGGTAGCAGCTCATTTTGCTAAATCAGCTATTAACATATATTCATGTGGTGAGTCTCACATTGCCAGTCATATCAAAAAGTATGGATCATACCGCTTTATCTCTTAGTAGCTTACTTTGTTATATGAACCAACACCTCGTAATCATCATTGATGTAAATGTTTCTCCACTTATGTACATACATGTTGATGCACTATTTAATGTACTTGGAGAATAATTTTATGCACAGAGGCCCTACTAACACCCGGTACTCATAGCATATGCCATCAGTTGGAGTGGACAATGGCTCTTCTCCTCAACCATCCCCAAGCCATGAACAAGACAGTCTTGGAAATAAACACCACCCTGGGTTGCGACCGCCTCGTAGAACCTACCCAACCTCCCCTACCTCAACAACGTAGCCAAAGAATCCTTGCGGCTCTGCCCCATTGGTCCCCTCCTTTCCCCTCGCGAATCAAGAAATGAGTGCATAGTCAGAGGCTTCTACATCCCTCAGGGCATTATGCTATTTGCGAACGTGCATGCGGTGCATAGAGATCCTTAGAATTGGGTTAATTCTACAAGTTTCAAGCCTGAAAGGTACGTGGAGGAGGAGACTAAAGATTTGGGGTTGGTTTATCTCCCTTTTGGCACCGGTAGGAGAACTTATCCCGGATCAGGGTTCGCAATAAGAGTAATGGGGGTTTGCTTCAGTGCTTCGAGTGGGAGAGAGTGGGCGTAGGGCTGGTTGACATCAGTGAAGCTCCTTGGTTCGATCTGACCATTCTTAAGACTATGGTGGCCGAGTATAGAGCTCGACTGCCTTATGTTGCCTCTCCTGTCTTAAATTTTAGTGACAACAAAGAAACATCTAAAATGGAAGAGTATCATCTTCAGTAAGAGAATATTATGGTAGAATATCATAATGATTGCATGATATTCTAATTCAGTGGGGATTATAGAGAATAATGGAAGGTTTTAAAGATTTTCAGAGCCGTGGTTCTCGGTCACTTGTTATATTTTTCTATATTCCATATTTTATACTTCTTCCTTTCGGTTCTCTGCAGTGTCATGCCTATATATTGGCCTATCCTCTATACGTACTCATACAGATAAAATATCTCTCTGTTTCCTCCAAATTAATGAGTATTGACACTTTGAAGGTCGTTCCTAAATTTGTTGACATGTATATACAATTAAAAACTTATAGCATACCATATTCTCTTTAAAAGTATAAGTTTGGATAAATCTTTTCATGGTCAATATTACTCTTAGTATATGACATTCTAATCCTCTTGTAATCAACCAAACTTTTGAGAATTAAAAAAAATTCAAATTGAGAGATTAACAACAGATCACAGACAAACACCCATATAAAAATTAATAGAAGTCTAATTTTATAGTTAACACTAAGGCAACATATCATCAATATATTAGAAGAACTATACATTATTAATTAATAACCATATTTATTAGTGGTTATTAGTGCTAAACTACTGCTCTTATCCGAGAATATTTTGCAGAAGCTGAAGAATGTCCCTGCACTTTTCCATTATACTACTTGGATTGCACGTGCAATGCACGTGGTAAATTTATTTTAATTTTTTTAAAATTTAATTTTATTTAGGGATTGATTTATTAAAATTTTATTTAATTTAAACAAGGTAGAAAACATATGGATATAAGATAACAATTCAGAATGTATGAATAATGAAATTATATTTATGGATCAATTGGCTGATAGTAGATTGGTTGCATCCCCAACAATAGAAAACAATGAATAATTATATACAAGAATTGTATTTGATATACAAAATTGATTTTCAATTTTTATCTTTCATCTCCTCAATCTGCACATTATTTGTCTCAGGCAATAATTAGTAGATGTAGATCATCATGATCATACACCATCCAACAAAGTAGAATTGAATAAATTTCATCGTACACAGCATGGGAAGAAAAGCCTGATTAACGATGAAGTTGAAGCCTGATTAACAACGAAGTTGAAGAACATGTTGACCGACACTTTGATACCCTGTCCTGCTGATTGAATCACCAGTGGTGAAATATATATTTGCAGCAGCCAACCTAGCAGACCCCACGTTCATGCGAAGGTTCAATGTTTTTTCTTTCTTGGAAAATGTGTAAATTTGTAGTATCAAAAACAATATGAAATTTATAACACAGTAAGTATTTCTCTATTAGAACTACTTTAATTTGTGGCCGGTATGATGACATACGTCTTGCTGGATTTGTTTTTTTTCCTTGTGCTGCATCCTCCCTTAAAACCTTGATAGCAACCGGAGTGTGATCCAAGCGCCCTTTGTACACATGCCCATAGCCCCCTTCACCAATCTTCAAAGTTTCATCAAACTGATTATTTTCCATCTCAATCTCTTCAACGTTATACCCTATGTACCTAATATCAATAGACCTCTTATGTTCTGACTTCCTCTTCATTTTCATCTCAGCGTCTATTCTCCTTCTTGCCTCAAGCTCTACAATCCTTTCAGCAATTGCGAGGGCAGCTTCTTCAGCAGTCTGTAAGTTTCTCATAATTTTTTGCTTCTTCCATTTTCCACTTATTGAGCTTCTTAGCCTGCAATCTCAATGTATCTTATAATTTATATTTTAAAATTTTGTGTCAGCATACATGAAATTAACAACATTTTTGATAGTGAACTTTCATTATCATTATCATCATCCATAGCACTGGCGATCACTGCTCAACATTTTCGTATGTAACTAAAATCATTCTCCATTTTGATCAAGCAACTATTTTCTTATTACATTGTTCTAACTTCACAAAACATATTGCAGAGATGTTATCAACTTTTTCATGAATGTAATTCATTTTTTTCAGATTCTTAACACGTTTTTCTTAATACCTTTTGCTCTTATTTTTTTCTTTTTGAAATATTTGAGAGCATAAAATTTTCTCTTAAACCTGAGTTCTTCCTTAGTACTAAACTCATGCTTATTATTATAGGCATCGAAAATTGCTGATGAACCCCAAATATGATTTAACCATCAGAAAATTGAAAAATGACGTCATCAAAACCCTAAGGAAATCAACCATATGTGTAAAACTGACAAATATATGTCCCAGACACTTATTGTGCCTCGGCCATGGCCCAGACACTTGCCGTGTCTCGGCTATTGCCGAGACACATAATGTGTCTGAAGTATTTTTCACGTGCTTTATCATCATTCGTGGGGCCCATTTAACCCTTTCAACTCGTGGGGACGTTCATTTACATTAGTGGGCAGTTACATCCTTGAAATATACCCACTAAGCGCATAAATGGGGTATTAAACATGCTTTAAAAGAGGGAAGAGCGGTTACAACAGCGGGGAACCCGACCTCTTTGACTGAGACAGTTTTGGGCTGAGACACAAAAAGTGTCTCGGCCACTATGCAATTCTGGCAGGTCACAACTTGTGTTCTTTTCAGCTGTTACACCTCCTAAAGGCTATAAATAGCCCCCATACGCCCATTGAATGGGGGATCTTGATTTTTGGGGGATCAAGAGCTTGGAGATCTAAAAAAGAGCAGAGAAAGAGTTCAAAGATTCTTCACTTGGAGATTCCTCTAGTTTAAGCTTTGCCTTAAATCTTGGGAAGAGTAGATATCTTACTTGGCTAAGATATTTGTTTAAGTTCTTATTTCCTTAGCGAAACATAAAATCAACCCCATCAATTCAGCGATCGTTACTCGGTGGTCCACAGACAACGCGTCCCCGGCATAGGCAAAGAACCCACACAAGCATGAGCTCGCTACGTAGTGACTTCTGTTTAAGTTTTGTACGAGAGTGAGATCTTATTTTCTTTGTATTAGAGAGAGTTACACGTGTAATCTTTCAGTTATTTTTATTTTGAAACGTTTTGGAATGGAAACCCTCAAAGAAGCCCGTTCTCAGTGTAAACACGATGGTGACCACAGTGGGAGCCAATAGTCTCAACGTTGATGCTATTGTGTCGCAGCCGAACAACGATCAAGCAGAACTCATGGTCGATGGACTGAATTACGTCTTCGATCAAGCAAAATTTGAAGAGTACCTCTCCTCCTCTTCATCAAGATTCTCCTCCCTTCGTAAGCATCAGAGGATTTCATCTCCAAGGAGGGGCGTCCGACTTGTCACCAAAGGTGATGAATCTCACTCAGCTGTGATGAATCTCATCCCATAAAACTTGATAAACAAATTTTAAGCGAAGAAAATATTACTTAAACAAATGAATGCCTTTATATATCTTTTCAAATATTTACAAGTTTACATTCACAAAATATTGAAAATACAAAATACTAAGAGACTAATACTAAGGGGATGAGGAGAAGTCCATGCCCGCTCCAAGTGTTAGAGGAGTAGATGCAGGTGGAGGAGTCAACTGGGATCCTAACTCGGCCCCTTCGTCCCTTCAGCCTGAAGAACCCTTGCCACCTTCCTCGGTCCTCTCAGCAGGGGCCTCAATCGATTTGTCATCATCATCATCATCATCCTCTACATTGACTGCGTCGAGATCGAGTCCTCCTCCTAGCCTCTATATATCCTCAAGGGCCTCCAACCAGTTGGTGCCTTTTGGATGGTAGTGAAAGTGACTGGGAGTGCTTCTCATCTCGGCTGGAAGCTGTGCCTCTAGATAGTCATATCTAGCCTTGAAGGCGAGTGCCACCTCCACTTTTCCAACGATGCCTTGGCAGTATTCTTCAATGGCCTCCGACCGATAGGCCTCAGACACCAAATAAGCGATCTGGCTCTGGGCCAAGACTAGAGACTCCTCCCGATGAGTGCCCTCTTGTTGAAGTCTATTATGAGCCATCTGCTCTTCTTCAAGCATATCCTTAGCACGCTAAATGGCATGACTGTCACCTTCTTCTAGCTCTCGTGAAGCTCACGGTTGAGCCTGTCGATCTCTGAGGACTTCTAGACGTCAGAGGCTTTCAGTTCCTCTACCATCTTTTCCTTCCCCTCCTTCTCGTGGTGCTAGTCCGTTTATCTCAGCCTCTTTGGCTGACAACTCCTTGAGAGCCTCCACGAGGTTGCCTGACACCTCACCTCTTAGACTTCTCGTGGTAGCCTGAAGCAGGGCATAGACCTCTTGAATAGGATCCATGTGGCTGAACATCTCTTGCTCCACTAAAGCCCCGTGCACCAAGTAACTTCGGAGGATTAGATGGAGGCCCACATCAGGGACTTTTGCCAAGATCTCCCTATCATGACGAAGCCAAACTGCTCGGCTGCCTTTGACTAATCAACATGAGATTGAAGGACCGAAGATCTCTTGTCGAGATGGCTTCCTGGCTCGTGCCTATTCTCCGCGCTCGGCTCCCTCTCATATCGAGGACCATTCTTGGCAGACCCTATCATTAGCATCCTCAGCCTATCCTAAATCCGCGTATCGATCTAGTCAATACAATGAGGAAAAGGCCAGTCCAAATCCTCAGGCAAGGGCTCCCCCTCAGTAGCAGGCTCCTTCTCGGTAACTGAATCCTTCCCATGATGACAAGTCAGCTCAACAGTGTCCGAAAACCTCACACCCTTTGGTGGAGCACTTGTCTCCACTAGAATGTCTCCTGTAGGGGCCTCAGCTTCAACTGCGGCTGACTGGGGTACCACCCCTCCCTCTTGCTCAGACAACCCCTCATCCAGATGAATGATCTTGGCCTCTGGCACCTCGATAACTCTCCTTGGCCCTTGGCTACATACCTTTCAGAGTCTCTTTCTCTTTGCAGCTTGAGTGGCCGAAGGCATTGATCCTTCTAGCTGAGTCATGACCGGGACTGGCTGAGACCGGGCTGCCGCTGCCTGTGTTGGGGCTAAACGTTGGTGAGGACGCTTGGCCAGCCTTGTCAATTAACCTCCTTAAGGTTCAGAGAGTGAAGCACTCGGCCCCTCAGTGCTTTCTCCTAAACCAAAGATCAACTTGTTTGCCCTTTCCTGGCCGCTGGCCAGTAGGAGCCATGACAGAGACCCTAACCACACGCAAGACTGAATTTTTGAACAGATGTTCTATCTTGTAGGAGTCAGCAAATGCCTTAATCCACTCCAAAGTGTCCTTCTCATCAGGCGACAACTCCTTCGGTGCCAGTGCTTCCCTTATCACCTCTAGCCAACTCGAGTAGCCCAACTCTAAGTCGACTCCTTCCACCCTGACAAATTTCTCCTTCTAGTCTTTGTTAAAGTTTAGAAGCTCGAGAAAAAGCTTGAATCGGCCCACGACTTGGAAATGACAGTGAGCCTCTTTCTGGTACGCCTTGACGCTGATCAAGTGCCCCAGCATGCTCAGAGATGGCTAAATCCCCAGCCAATGGCATATGACCATGAAACCCACTAGGGCTATGATGTCATTCGGTTTTAGTCGCATGAACAAGACCGCCAGAGTCAAGCAGACATTGTTGATAAAGGGATACAATGGTAGGGGCAAGCCATACTCCATATGCTAGACGTACGACAGATTCTTCCCCTCAGAATGATCGTAGATTGCTTGAGACCTTGTCAACGCCACCAATTTGTAGGCCCGAGGGATGTCATATTTGTCGTGAAGGATCATTAGCTGCGCTGTTGTTACCTTCGAGCGGATCTCTGACATTAGCTCTTGCCTAGAATTAAAACTAGAACCGTCCATTACTGTAGGTCAAGGAAATCATCGGATAAGAGAGTGGACTAGAATTCTAGAAGTGCCAGAGGAATTTTGCAGAGTCAGCAGTCTCCATCAACCTCCCTACGATCCCATTTATAGGAATCTATGCCCACAGTTGTCAAGATCACAGCAGTCGAGATAGTTTGAAACCGACGACCTTGATCAACTTCAAAATCTGAAATGCCTCACCACGTTTGAGGAAAAAGCGTGCCTGCCTTAACTAGTCCACAATTAGGCACGAAGCACGAAGAGCTCTCAGTCAAAAAGTAGGTAATGATGTTATCCATGTCGCGTCAGAAGAATTGTTCACATTCTAGTAATTGATGGGCCTCACGACAAGAGTTACAGTACTTCTATTTCACTCGAACCCGTCCTCTGTCGACTCCAAGTGAAAGGGGGTAATTGTTATATCACTTCAATTATCAAATCAAATCCAGCTCAATTAGCAAACAAGTATCCTACATTAAGACTCGCAAACCAGTACACCACCTCGAGGCGACCCGAATATCTAGCTCGGACGACTCCAGGAGCTGACATCTCGTGTGGCCACTCATAAGGTGGTACTAGGAGAACTCTTCGCTAAGCTGACCTGGCAGACAACCCACATGATAAGTTGATCGCCCCTCACCGAGTCGACTAGAAAGGCGGAACATCTCGACATTCCACCTAGGATAGGAAGACGATGACATTCTTAGAGCCCACCACTGGCATCAGGTCATTATCGCATTGAATGCTAAGTCAAAGCCATCGATTCTCCCTGCTCATAGATCTTTAAGATGTGTTAACCCACGTGCCTCCCGTCACTTCACATTAAAGCTGAGATGACTTCCCCACCACTAGATGACTGACACCTGTAAAACATACACTAACTTAGCCTCTAGCTCTCACTCGGCCGAGTTACCAAATCACCCCTCTATTATCACTACAAATAGGGAGACTATTTGCAAAACCAGGGTAAGTAATTTTTAAGCAACGTTCTGCCCCCAAAAAACTCAAAACAATTATATTTTCTCCACTCAAGCTAAGAATACTAACTTGATCATCAGAGAAACCATTGGGGAACCCAACCCTAACATCTTACGATTTGTTATATGTGCAGTATGTATCAGGTAACAGTTAGGACTGGACATCAAGAGAAGTTCACAGCTGCTAATCACCCCCAACACTTCCCAATTAATTAACTGTGTGATCCGTAGTATCAACAGTTCTGATAACAATCTTATGTTCACTCTTCCTTCTCGGGAAGGGCTTTCCTCACTATGCAAAGAGTTCTCTTGAATTACAAACCTGATTCAGTAGGCTTACAAGACCGTATCCTAGAATCTACCTAAAGTCAGTCACCTAACCTAACTCTTTAAAATGAGTAACTTCTAGCCCTAGATAATCCCAACCCTTAATTGAAAGAGCTTGAGTATGTCATCTAAGAAGTTCAAAGCAAAACCAACATAAACAGTTAGAGGTTAGAAAATCAAGAAAGACAGCCTTTTGTTAAACAAACTATCCTTTAAAAGAATATAAGCGTAGCTCGATGAAGAACAATGTAGAAAATCAAACCAAGGGCAACTATCCTTATTAAAACGATCTGAAGATGTTGTGCGCGATGAGTAAGAGTTTGTTGAGGCTCCGAGCGTCCATTTCCTCAACTTAATCTGTCACAAATCAAAACCCTAGAACTTTTCCATTCTGTCTTTCTCTTTCAATGATATGAAATCCCCAATAGGTCAGAAAAGAGATATTCCAAATGTGGTAGAAGTTGGAGAATATATAAACAACAAATATCTGAAATTAAATCTGAAAAATCTACAATCAACATGTCTACCATCGATAGTGCCTCTCAACTATTGATGGTTGAGAGGCCCATCGATGATATAAAAATCTCCGGAGTAAAAATCATTGATGATGCTTGTTGAGCATCGATGAGTTCTTACCATCAATGGTCAATGCCTACCATCGATGGTGAGAAGGCCGAAATTAGCTTTTGAGCTGATTTTCATGTCGTTGCACCTTGTACACATGTATTTACCTACACTACATCATCTCAAATAAATACTAGTATCGAATAAGAGTTTGTTATTAGTCAAACAAGAGATATAATATGGACTACATGCTAAAGATGTTCTTTTGTTACACATTGTGCCATCTACCTCAAGGAATCTATAGACAACTACCTGCAGAATAGATGATACCAATGGGGAAAGCAAAGAACAATAAAAATAAGGCTAAATTATCATATTTATATCAAAAGTAGACAATTTTTACCTGTTTGCTATTAAAAGTGGAAAGCTTTTACCAGTTTGGTATTAAATCTCGTCAACGACGAATCTATCTTGCAAGAACTATAGTTTTCCTCTAGGAAATTTTCTTTTACCCTGTAGGCCTATTAACGTTATTGTATTTTACATATTTTTTTCTCATTTTATCTTCCCAAACTCAAATTTTTTCTACTCCTTCACCAATAAGACCTCTCTTTCCCTCTCATCAATAGATCCCCTCTTTCCTTACAATCTCTCCCAATTCAAACCCAAACTCTAATCCAAACCTTAAATAGTGAGAGATAAGAGGGTTCGGAGTAGATTTTGGGTTTGACTTGGGAGGGATTGAAGGAGAAGAGGAGGCATCATTGATGAGAGAGAGAGAGAGAGAGAGAGAGAGAGAGGATCTTATTAGTGAAGGGGCAAAAGAAATTTGAGTTTGCAAAGGTTGAAGGAGAAATGTATAAAATACAATAACTTAACGGGTTAGGGGGTGAAAGAAATTTTCCCAACAAAAACTAGAGTTTTCACCAAATAGGTAAAGTAGCCAACCTTTAATACCAAAAAGATGCCAAAATAGCATTTAATACCAAACATATAAAAGTGGCCTACTTTTAATACCAATCTAATAAATTAGCCATAAAAATAACTACAACATTGTTGCTCTTAGTAGGATTCTGCTTCTTTGGGCTTCGGCTCATTGTTGCTCCTAGTAGGATTCTACATCTTTGGGCTCCGGTCGTTCATTTACCAGGGCTACATGATAGGTTTATCACAAAAAGAGTGAAATCATCAAGAAAAGATAATATTATAATGATTTCTTTGGAAAGGTGGCAAGTTTATGTTAAAAAAATTTAACATTCATGGGGCAAATTCGATTTCCTACAACATTATCATAAACAAGTAGAAATATGTATATTCTTAAAGGAAAAACTATGAAAACAATTATTGAAATTTGCACCATTTTCTCTTTTTCTATTTTTGTAGAAGTAAAATTCTCAATGTTGTTTCTGTATGGAGGAAACTAATGCTATACAAACATAAGAGCTAACTGTGATTTGTTGCCATTTGTGGAAGATGAGGGAGGTGTTAACTGTCGTGGGTGTGGATATCAGTCATGGAGGAGATTATGTTAGTTAGGAATGCATTGGGGGGTCATGGATGGATGCAGTGGGACGATTGTTAATAACAATAGCGACACCATTAGTGGTGATGGCCATGGGAATTGAGTTTTTTTAGGGGGAGCGGGGGAGGACATTAGTGTCTTGGCTAAAAGGACAAAGTAAATCCTTGGTGGTATGGTGACAACATCTCAACCACTCATCTAAAGGGATATGTTAGATAGAAATTAAAACTTTTCTCATTTTAGTTTTACAATGTTTAAATGTATGGTGAGATGTGCTCACCTTATTATCAAGTACCACACATGATGTCAAGAACTAAGTCCATTTTTCTCATGTGTGTTATGATCGTGGGTCATGGGATGATTTGGAGGTGTGTGACCATTGGGTTGCGCTGTTGGTAGAGTCACATCTTGAGTTATGTGTGTTATATGATTGGGACATGAGATAGAATATAGAGAGATCTGACGTGTCTATCCTAGGCATCATGAATGTTGAGCAAATATCGAGAAGAGAACTTGTCAAATACATAATAGATCACAAGAGGAAGGATTATCATAGGATATTTCTGATAGATATTAGAATGATGTAGGCGATCCTACCAGAGGAAAACTGCTAGGTGCCGAAGGTTGAGGAAGAAGAGAGGTGGGAGAGGGTTAGATTGTAGCTTGATCAGTAGTCATAGGACCCTTTTTTCAAGGAAGACGGTAAAGTAAATAATCAAGGTGACATTTCGGTGGAAGAAGGAGAGACAATTAACCAGGCATGTGGCATTCTTTTCCTTCACAATTTCATCTAATGCTTTTTTCATTGAGTTTCATGATGAGGTAGAGAAAGGTCATGTAAAGAGTAACATTAATGATATGTTTGGAAAAATGGAATGCGTGTATTGAACGATTTGTGCCCTAGTTCTTTTATCTATTTGCTCAATGAATGAATGCTTGTTTCTTTTTTTTTCACTTTCTTTTCAAAATTATATTAAGGGAGTGTGGCTCAATTATGGGGCTCCAATTTTTGTTTGGATCAGAGATAACTTACTTGCTCATAGGGCAAATGAAAAGCGGTCATCTCTCCAATCATCTTGTCCACTCACATACTTTGTCCTTACTTCTTTTCAAATGTTCGCTAGGTTCATAGAATTTATTTTGTTTTTGAAGCTTTTGTGCATATGGATTAAACTTAATTTTAGTTTACATATAACTATAGTTATCAAACAAAGAATCCTCAAAAATAAATTTCAAAGTTAATAGTTAAACAATATGCAAAAAATCTTGGAAATAAAATAAACTCTATAGATCAATTTTCTAGAAACATCAATTTTGTAAGTAGAAAAGATGATAAAACATGATCTAAACACATTGGCCTTAAGAGGGGTACAAGAAAGTTTTCCTTGAACTTAAAAAAAGTAAAATCACATAATGGCCAAATCACATCATGGCCCCACAAGTGGTGAAAGTCCATATGCATTGTTTAATGGATTCTCCTCCATGCACCAAAGCGCGTAGCCCTTATTGTTTTCTAGACTGCCCCACCCAAAAAAGGCTCCCATAACTGTCGTTAAAACCATTGCCTAGCCTTCCCCTTCTCCTCCTCCTTAATATCCTACATCCTATCTTTATCCTCTATCCTTATCACCTCCTTTGCCATCTCCATCAATGAGATCCACTAGTGCTCCTTTATCTGTTGAATCATGTACTTTAGAGGTTCCTATCTTGGGATCAACTCAAGAATCATGATGCCTAGCTAGGAAATATGTTGGATCTATAAGTGTGATGTTCCTCCTCTGAGAACTCTTGTTGCATGATGTTGTCTCTCTCCCTAGTAATCCTCATCTGATTAACACCTAATCAAATCTAAATCCTAGGTGAAGCATTTGTGATGGCAACGATCTCCAAAAAGATCTCATTCTTCTCGTCTTTCTTGTCTTCCTCTATTATTTCCTTATCTTCTCAGATATCTCCAGCGAAATCTATGATGCAATGCCAGATGTTGACCTCCATCTTTATTAGCATTTTGTAATTGTTATTTCAAGTTAAGAGTTGTACATCTTCCTAACTTTTTTTAATATTGGTCAGTATATTATTTAGTAGCTTATTGCTTGATGTTTTTTTCATTGGCTAAAACTAAAGGATTGCAAATGTTTTAGATCGCTAAAGCTAGCTCCCCTTCCACTACAACATGTAAATTATGTATAAATATATTGAATATAAAACTATTGTTTAGAGATTACCTATTCTAGATCTTTGGAAGGATTGCCACGCACCTCAATCTATGAATAGCGGTCAAGAAGTAATCAGAAAGATGGTGAAAATCTCCCATGTATACCCTGCTACTAACTCCAAACATACAGAATTAAGAGAGAGAAAAGAGGAGATGACATTATTCTTTTTCTATCACTTTTTTTCATAGTACGTTCTTATTTAATGAGAGAAAAGATCTAATTCTAATCCAACTAGAATTAGTTAAATATATTATCTCTTAGATAAGATAAGTCCATTTATTTGGGTGTATTCTTATCCATCAATGATTAACATACTCCCACTCACACAAACGAGTGGGTGCCGTCCATAGCACTCTAAGCCATTGACTCCCTGAGTTAAAATCTCCTCGAGAATCTCCTTTCTTATCGATAATGCATCCATACATCATTAGTGCAACGTGGACTATTGAGAACCTGCAAGCAGATAGCCTTATAGTCAGACCTATTAGGATCGACACAAGGATCTCGCTAAAGAAAATAAATATGCATAATAAAAGTATAAATATGCGGTATCTTGTTAACCTAAATCTGATCAACCATGTCTACTCAAGTTCCTTCAATCCCTCAAAGAAGTGTACAGGAACACCATGGTCTACCCTTGATTCATCACACTCTTCGATTCTGCCTTGGGCATCAATGCAATCAGGAGATATGTCAATCGATCTTCCTCTAGCCCTGAATATTTGAGCGTGTTAATCACCCGCTTTACTGACATTACACTGTAAATGCGATATTGCCTTATCATAGTAGGAAATAGTAGCCCAAATAGCGAAGGCTCATAACAGCCTTTCTAAACACTTCAATGTCTCTAAGGGTACAGTAACTGCCCTCCATTATTGGTGGTCATCTATAAGGGCTCATACAGTGGGGGAGTAGGGATCCATCTCTCGACCTCCTTATTTTCGGTCCAAGCACACATCATATGGCTACCTGCCATTGCATTACCTCTCTCTCCTAGAGAGCATACATCATGAAATGAATACTATACAGGCCCAAGTCTCATTACCCTAAAATAAACTTGTTTGGTCATACCGACCCACGATATGCCTGGGATCTCCTGACAAGCCCGCACCCTATGCGCCAAGTCAGACCCCTAGTCTGGCTACTAGCAAACAGGTAAAATGGATGTGGAGTTTCCACTTTGGTCACTTAATTGCATAAGTATACAACAACCTCACCTTGATCCAGTCAAGGAAACCAATAGAGTGTTCCCACTATTGTCCTACCTAGTAACACGATAGTGTAGTCATTGCTCCAATCCAAATAACATTTGACACTTGGTCTCAGCTTCAACAACTGCCACAGCTTCAGAGGGGATCACTTGTGTGATAAGAGCTCTTACCTGATAATGTAACTTTCTAATGGTGCACCCAGTGTGCTTTGTATACCCTATACACATCATATACTAATATGCTCCATGTCTTGATAATCAAGCAATAATAAGATATAAGCAATCTCAGATATGCTTATAGATGAGAAAATGACAATCAAATCAAATATAATGTTTATAAAGCCATTATCCGTAATAACCTAAGTGTCTGAGGCCTTAATTAAAAAATTATCATGAAAGACGTAGTCCATAATGCTCAAGTGTGCCGCACTAGCTGCATATTAGCTATTCTTTTGATCAGTAGATCCCCAATCAACTGACTCATAGGAATACACTTAGCACAACCTCCTCCTTCTCTTAGTTCTTAATGAAATGGTACCTGGTCTAAGTTTTATTCGATATCCCAAACTAATGACATCCTATCATGGCAAAAAATATGTCAAGCTCTACATGTCGCGCTACAGTCAGATTCTCCAAGGATTTGTAAAACTAGACTACATCAAATACTACTGTATATAGCACCACATATTCTGCTTCAAGTAGAAAAGGGCTATACAGTACTGCTTCTCACTACTCCAAGAAATGATCCTATCATGCAGTAAGAGCACATAAATAGACATTAACACTCGTTCATCCAGATTATCGATCCAGTCGACATTTGACTATCTCTATAGAAAAGAATCCATTCTGTCATAGCATTATATGTAAAGTGTAGTCTGAATCAAATATCTAAGGATCCTCCTGATTCATTGCAGTGAGTCATATAAGAATTGGACTGATACCTACTCATCAGTCCTAGGGATGTGTCAATCATCACACACATACAAGACTATCGACTATACTTCTTGAAGGGATTCTTAGGATTATCTTCTTCTTTGCTTTCATGTCAGGACATTGCTCTATTGTTAGAGCCTGGCCCTTAGTAATTAGCGTCACAGTGATCTTCACGGTGCACCCAGTCAGCAATGTGCCTTCAATATACGATGACAGATCTCAAACTTCTATCAACTTAGTATTAGTGGACATAATCATCCTAATTGGTCATCTTGAAACTATGACCAAGAACGGTCCAACAGGATCGAAAACACTACTTACTAAAAATTTATTTCAAGCCATAGTTAGGATCCTTTAACTTGTACAACTTGTGGTCAAGTCCCTCGGCTATGAAACATATAGGTTGATCCACATGGATCACTTTTTCTAGTTTCTATATATAAAAGCTATCTCAATGTTCATCTGGACTAGTTCAAAATCTATTTGTGCTGCAAGAATCAATATTGTGTGAATAGAGCCGATTCTCACTACTAGAGAAAGCATCTCTTTCCGTAGTCCACTTTACTACTTGGATGTACTCTTTTGCTATCAAGCGTGCCCTACATCACTTGTATGTCCCATCTTGCTTAACGTTGAAAATCCATTTATTTTCAGTGGTCTTGAATTCAGTTGGAAAATTCATCATGTCTTAGATTTGATTCTTCCTCATGAACTCAAGCTCCCTATCCATTGTAGCTTTACACTCTTTCACCACAGACCTAGAAATAGTGTCCTCATTTGACTTGGGCTCCGCAATAACATGCGGTGCTACCATGAACATTTCCCTACAGATCTCAAATATCATTTGGGTACTAGTCTATGGAATGATCTCCGAGGCAGTTAGTTTCCATAGATAGCTCCAAGTCATCTAAAAATATCTTGCTTTCACTATCCCCAGCTGGTAGAGGAACCAATTCCTCCTCATCACTAGCTTTATGAAAGCCCCCTCGGCCTCGTATGATCTGAAATTGTGATCTATTTCTTCTCTGTGCAGGGAATCTTCTCTGCGGAGTTCAATATCTTGCAACTCTCTCAGTCATAGTCCCATCATAGTGCTTACCTGTAAACACATCCCATATAGTATCTAGAATTAGTACACATACACTTCTTCCCTTTGAGGTCCAATTGTCATACCAATAAGAAACAGTATGCATGCATGTAAGCAACACACCCACATGAATGTAGGTGATCTAATCACCAACACTCATCCATCCATGACTCACAGGGTGTGGATTGTACTGATCTAGAAGGTACACGGTCTAGAAATTATGTCACTATCAATAGTGTATCTCCCCAAAACCAAATGGGTAGATATGCTGTGCCACGTCTAGCAAAGTCAAATTCCTCACTTTTGCAGCACCATTTTATTACAGAATAATAGGTTATTTATCAGCTACTTGACTTTTCTCTTTTCTTGACACAATTCCCTAAACTAGCTAGGTAACTAGTCTATCACAATTAGTGAGCAAAGCTCTAGTGCTTTTGCATAACTGGTTATCCACCTTGCTAATTTAGCACTTGAAACAAATCCAAGCCCTCAACTAGGTGCAAAATCAAATACACATCATCGTAAATAGACTAATAACCTATAAATATGAGGAATTGATAATGCTTCATTTCTTACCATCACAAATGCTAGTCTGCATATATCAGAGCGTATTAATCGCAACGGATTGGCTCTTAGTGCTAAAAGACTTCCTAGTGATTTTACCAATGAGACTATACTCATAGGTGGATAGATACCTCTTCGTACACATACCTATGAGGTCACCTTGGCTAGCCTACATGCACCCTCAAATATGGCCTAGTTTATAATACTATAAATCAGATCCAATCTTAATTCACGATATAAGACAAAGTAGAAGATAAAACCGGTTATCTAATAATGAGTCACATTCTAAATCAACTAAGCAATTAGCTCGATGTCCTATGGAAAGCATAGAATTCTAGAAATAAGTCTAGGTAAGTGTCCCACATATGGGAAACTAATATGACTCCTACAAGCCTAACTACTGAGAGATGATTCTTTACTAAGACGATTCCTTACTCTTAGTGAGAGAATATAGAATATCGTAAAAGATCTATTTATTTCCTTAACTCAGAGGAGACCTTTATGCATCAGTGCCTAGCACTGCTACATAGTCTCTAGCTACATCATTCGGCTCCCATTCAGAACTCTATAATTCAATCTTTGCCTTGCAGATGCGATCAGTGAGTCCCGAGTTTTCTTGGTCGCGCACCCTCATGTGCGAAATAATTGACTTGTCTGCATTCAAAATAAGCAACCTTACTCTTATCAGTTGGATTTTTCACCTTTTAGCTGACTTCTTTTATTTCAAAATTCATTCTAAAATACTCCTGATGAACTCACTGCAACTAGGCTCTTATCCTTGTGCATCGGGTATTTAGCTACCAAAGCCGAAGTAGAGTGTTAGCATTGAACACATTCCAGTGTTTAGACTCTAACTTCACTTTTATTGGCACATCTTATGATGTTCTCACACTTTGAAGTGCAATAAAAGTAGCACACGCATTTTCAAGATTCAAATAAAGCTTTGATGACCGTTCGAATCTATTGCTCGTAGCATGATGCAATTCCAGCTATCTCATGATCCTTGATCATAAAGGATATCATCTAAAGGTGAATTTGATAGTCTGCTCAGCAGACATATAATTTGAATCCAACTTAATAGTAAGAACTCAGATCCTCATTGAAGAGACATATCTAAAAATCTCACATTAAGAGCATCTTGCAAGCTCTTTACATTCAGATAACTTTATAAATTCTCAATAAGATCACTCTAATTTGTAGTACACCCGGTGAACCACTTGAACTATCTTTATGCTTCGAGATTTTGTACTGACTGGCCTTAAATCTTGAGTTAAAGTTGAACACTATTCCAACTCGAACATTATTACATCAGTACTGACCAAAATCTCCTGCTCTCATTAGAAAGTGGATCTTCCGATAGTCCCGAACTGACGTCGAAATAACTATTTTGGTACCTTATTTCTAAGAGAAAAATTATAACCCTTTAAGTATGAATACATTAAGATTACTAGCATTTATGTGGAATAGTTTTCTTTCCTAAAGAAAATTTCATCTCATCAAATCTTTAATATTTAACTATCTTATTTTATCTTGTGAATTTTATTAGCATTTTTTGTTTCTCTAGAATTGGTATGTTCCGCAGGCACTCCCACTGGAATAGCTACTCATCAAAATCTCTAAGATTTTATAATTCAAGCACTAGTACAAAACAGGGCTGGCCAAATGGGTGGAACCGTTTGGGCAGATACAGTCCCAAACGGTTAAACCGTTTGGACAGTAAAAAGAGCCGTTTAGATAGATGCCATTAGGGATGACTAATCCTAAAAGGCGTCCCAAACGGTTATCACCGTTTGGACTTTATCCCAAACGGTTATACTCGTTTGGCCCTTTAGAAATTGTCCAAACGGTTATAACCATTTGGGCTAACATTAGACCAAACGGTTAAAATCGTTTGGACAAATATATGTCCAAACGGTTTGAACCGTTTGGACAAACATATGTCCAAATGGTTATAACCATTTGGACATATATTTCTCCAAATGGTGATCAGTTTCTGCCCAAACGGTTATAACCGTTTGGACTAAAATTAGCCCAAATGGTTCTAACCGTTTGGACAGTGTATTTGACAATTTTTTAGAATTTTGCTGCTTTATTTAAAACTTCCTACTTACAATGAAATTAAAAACATATGTATACACAAATTCATCCAAAAACATATAATAAAAACATTCAACCGATGCAACCAACTAAATAAAAAACTAAATAAAATCATAAAAAGCTGACAAAGTCTCTGCCTGTCCAAAAATATACAAAGATACAAATTATATATATGTTTGTCTCTAATATCTAAAATGTCTCTAACATTCAAAATAAAACAAAAGTGGCCTGATTCATCCAGTCAAGGAACTAAAGAAATTGCTCAGAGAATGTCCTCTTGGGACAAGCCAGAATGCCTCAACTCTGCAAACATCCTAGCAATATTCTCCTGTGATAAACCATGTGTTGAACCTTGAGCATTAGAAGTAGAAGCGTGAGCTGTGGAAGCAGGATGAGTGGCAGATAGTATATCAGTAGCGGGCTAAGGAATTGGAGCAGGATGAGTAAAAGACGGTGGATCAGTAGCGGGCTGAGGATTAACCTGTAAAGTAATAGCAATGTATGAGTGTATACGAAGTGTATATGTCTGAGTGTACATAGCAATAAATGTATATTTGTGTATGCTAGTGTACATGTGTATGCGAGTGTGTGTGTATATGTCTCAAGTGTAATAGCAATGTATGTATATTTGTGTATGCCAGTGTACATGTGTATGCGAGTGTGTGTGGATATAAGCATATGTTGTAGGCATTGAAAAATGTTTGTAAGTGCTCGAACATGACTCGTGACGGTGGGTTGACAATCGACGACCCATCCGACGATGCGACCAAGAACCACTGACGACATAATCACGCTACAAAATGCACAAAGCAAGTCGACGAATACATGAAGCGAATCAGCAAGACGTGCAAGTCAGTGGAGCGATGAATCGTGGAATAAATCCAACGACAAAGCTTCAGATCAGCGAGTTTCGACAAGGCGAGTCAACCGGACTCGAACATCGACGAGACGGAATTAACCGGACTCAAACATTGACGGGACTGAACCGATCGAGCTCCGAGTCTACGAGAAAATCAATCGGACGCGGACTCGACACGATCATGACACGATCGGAAGATAACAATGTCAGAAAAATACCAGAGACCCAAAACAGTGCCTCGGCCAAGGTCGAGACAGCAAGTCTCGACCCACAAAATCTGCCCCCCCCCCTATAAATAGAGAGGGGGGCCTCATTGTCAGGGGTTGGAAAATTTAGTGTCTGAGGTGGGATTTGTGAGAGCTCTTGTGCACAGATCTGAGCCTTTGCAAAGAAGAAAAGTCAGATCTACATTCCAAGGATGCAAAGAACTCGTCACAACTCAGATCCACACAGGGAGGAGGAGATTCGGAGGAGATCCAGACCAGATCTATATCAATCCATATCAGATCTAAAGTCTCACCCTCTGGATTAAGCTTGGTCTTAATCATAGGGTTCGTGTGTGACTTCGCTTGGTCGATTTCACCCACTCCGGCGATCATCTCCTTCGTGAGTTGATTCCCATCGGCGATTATTTCCTTCGTAAAATAATCACCATAGATATGTAGATCCAGCATCTGAATCTGATCACACGACGCTCCATGGACGGATAAAAGAGTCCCCGGCACAGGCGAAGATCCCACACAAGTGAGGATCCGAAAAACGGATCCCGCGTTTGTTCACAAAAGGGTCAAAAGTTGTAATCTTTGTTGATTTTCATTGTAAGACTTATAAAAAGGTGATATTTTTATTGAATATTCGTTGTAATAGCCAAAAAGCTGTAACGAGTTCAATCAATGACAATCACCGCAACTTTCTCCACGAACATATGTACCATATGGTTATTAATCCAATCCATCTGAGATCTAAGCTCCTCCCTAAGACTGTACATCTCAGCTACCCAAGATCCAAGATCAGCTAACTCGCTGCGTAGTTCCTGATTAGAAGTGCCGATTTCCGGTATGGAGGACGCCCTCAAATAAGACCGAGTAGCATCAATAAACATAGCTCTCTCATAATCACCGTGATGCCCTCCATGCAGGGAATCTAACATCTGGGTGAAAGAAAGTGCATCATCCTCTGTGGTTGAATCGACCCCTAACAAGGTTGCCTTCTGGATGACCCGATTCTACACAATACAAAGTATTCAAATATAAGTCAATTCGACACAAAAGTAGATATATTTAAGAAAAATCCACACCTAAATATAAGTCAACAATATATTTAAGAAAAATGCCAAGTGAACAGATACGCCCGACACACATGCACATTCATACGCCCGACTTAGCTTACAGAGTCGCATCGAAGCATTTCTCAAAGGTTAATTTATAATCTCCTTTATTTTAATGTTTGATTTTGTACTTTAACTTGTAAATGGATTCAACCATCTTTTCATTGGCCTCTTAACTAGTCGTAGAACTTTAGTCTTTAGCCATGGTATTCAATCAGTTATCCCTTATACTGCAAAAATGTAATGCAAAAATAAAACTGAACTTGACTCGCAGCAGCTAGGCGTACGCTGGAAAAAAATAAAGTCATGATTAAGCAAAACAATAGGCTATATGAACATGTTATACATCTTCTTGAAAACTCAATGTGTTCTTTCATGCTGGATAATGTGATTTGCATTTACAGCCATGTACTCACCCTCCCCCATATTCCAGGTTCTGTTGAATGTGTCAGATTTAATGTGCAGGAGAAAAGAAAGAGGCTGAAACTTGCACTGTGTCCAGCTTCTGTTAAAAAAGATGCTCCCACTGGGAGCATTGATTTTCCTGATTCAATGTGCAGGAGAAAAGAAAGAGGCTGAAACTTGCACTGTGTCCAGCTTCTGTTAAAATGAGACTACAAGGATATATTTGTCTTGCAGAGTGCTTTCCTGATTCCACGGGAAACATTTGCAACTTTTTCCTGGCATCCTACCTTAGAGCAGCATATTACAAGATACAATACAGAGGCAACTTACCCTAACTGATCCATATGTTATCAAGGCTCTAGAGGTTCTATTATTTTTCTATAGATGTGCACATGATAAATGCTTGTTCTGCATCTGTGTCTTATATGGGCAAGATGTGCGGGTCATGTTCAATGATGGATTTCTTAATTCAGCAACAGATGATAAAGCTCCTGCAGTTGCTATGCTTACTGGAATGCCTGGTTCATCACTACCTCAACCTGAATATCTCAAATGGTATGATTCTCTTAATAGATCATGACCATCTGTTTAAATGTGTACACAAATAACATAACATAAATGTGTAGTCTATAGAACCTTTATGTTGTTAAAGCAAACTGTTTGTGTTACAAGTGACAGGTTAGGCAATTAGTCCCGTTACTCTTTATTGTCATCCATTGTTGGGAAG
>JBAKGM010024374.1:0-23721 GCA_037177215.1 Asparagus racemosus
GCATCAACAAGTTAGAATACACAATACACACATATTGTTATCATCAAAACTATGACTTGAGAATATCAAATTCAACACATGTGTGACTTCGCTTGGTCGATTTCATCCAATCCAGCAATTATCTCCTTCGTGAGTTAATTTCTGTCGGCGATTTTTCCTTCATGAAATAATCTCTGTAGATCTGTATATCTCACATTCAGATGACGATCACGCAGCAGTCCACGGATAGAACAGAGTCCCCGGCACAAGCAAAGACACCCAAGCAAGTGAGGATCTGATAAACGGGTCCCACATTTGTTCATCAAGAGGAAAAAGTTGTAATTTTTTTTTATTTTCATTATAAACCTTATAAAAAGGCAATCTTTTTTTTTCTAAATCTCATTGTAAGCGACTGAAGTTTGTAACGAATTCATCAATGGAAATCAAAGCAACTTTCCCCGCAAACAAGCTGGCGACCACAGTGGGAGCTAACGATCTCAAATTTGAGATCGTCGTGCCGCAGCCGCAGATCGTGATCCCAGTCCAGGAGGAGATCGGACACGAGTTCAACCAGCAGAAATTCGAGCAGTATATCTCCTCCTCATCTAGATCCGCCTCCCCCTCCGAATCTAGAAGGCCCTCCAAATCTAGAAGGATCTCCGCTACAAAGAGGATCCGTTGGTCATCGGATCTGGAGTCTCAAGATAAAGATTGTAACCCTGCCGCTACCCACGTCGCAGCAAGCAGCGACCCTCCAGATTCTAAGAAAGCTGGGTCTGAAGATCTGAACTCCTCCGCGGAGGAGATGACCATTGATGGCACACCGTCTCTTTTCAAGAGAGCCCGCCAGAGGCGACGACAAAGTCATGCGCATCGATTCACCAAGGCTATGGAATCAGTGGATGAGATTCACTATAAGGTGGATCTCAGATCCAGAAGAGGAAAAAGCCTCTAAATCAGATGGCTAGCGGCCCCTCCAAGCCGTCAAGAAATGAATGGGTCTGGGTCAAGCGGAACCACTCAACACTTGATGAGCACATCCGAAAGTGCCACGCACTCCTTGCGCATGCACGGACTCTAGTTCAATAGGCCCAAAAATTAAAGAAGGAAGAGGTGGCCACGAAGCCGTCAAAGATGCACCAAGTTTGGAGGCCAAAGTCCAGCGTCCCAACTCAGATCACCCCGGCGCCGAGGCCACTGCCAGCATCCACGTCCAACCCTCTGGCTAAGCATGTTCCTGCTTCAACTGATCCCACAGGCACATCCCGGAGCAAGAAGACGGTGTTAGAACGCCTTGGCCCATTGCAAGATGATCGAGGCAAAATTCTGATCAAGGAACACTTGGGTCCATTAAGGAAGTTACGGGTCACTCCTAATGTGGGAGGTCGCACCCACCTCAATGAAGACAGGAAGGCTCCTGTGGCTGCTCGCACTAGACTACGAGTCGAGGTTCAAGAGTCTGTCGAGACTTCACGCCCACACAGGCGAACGTCGAGACGAGTCACTTTTGAGAATTTTGATAAAGCGGTCTGTCATCAGAAGGAGACGTTTTCATTTGATGATGATGACATTATACTTGAGAAGTCGTACCAACACACGATGGGTTGCTCTGGCATTCAAGCCGATGAGTTGTACTATAGTGCTATGGGTACGAGTAAATCCTGAAAAAGGAGTTCCCCAGAGAAGCATGCACATTGTCTATGTTTGAAATTGATCAGGGCAGTGTTGTCAGAGTGCAACTGAACCAAAGCAACTTTGGAGAGGGTGTCAGTCTTTGACAGACTTGGTACCGAAATACGGACACCCAGGTCAAGGTGCTTCCACAGAAGAAGTTCAGTGTCTCAAGGTGATGAATTGTCAGGAGTCACCATCAACATGACTGGCAGAAGGACGTCGTTACGTGCCCTTCCTAGTGCATCTCAATGAATAACTCAGTTGCGGACCGGGACCATTCGTAGATCCAATTATGACAAAGTGTAGAGAGGATTACCTTCAGATGACGAAGTATTGGATGATGGCTCCGCAATGACAAAGTGTAGAGAGGATAACATGGTTTCTAGTGAGGGACAACCCTGAGAGGCTCTCATGATCAGTGCTGAGCAGGTGGCCAAAATGCTTGAGGAAGCTATGGCCAAACAGAAGGAGAACTTCAAGTTCGAGATGAAGATGGCTATGCAACAAATGAGAGAGATGCATAACCAGCAAGTCCAAGCACTGATGAATCATTAGGGTGAATCAAGTCATCGCAATAATGTTAACTAAGTAGATAGCGACACAGACAGGAATGAAGACCGTAACATCGATAATCCCCCTGATGAGCAGAATGCTAGGGGTAGCCTCGAGAACACCAGTGGCAACGTTGTCGTCCCCGAGAATGAGAAGATAAAGGACCTCGAGAGCAAAATCAACTCTCTGATTTCCACTCAAGAAGTAAAGTAGATGGGTATAACATGTCAGTATCCAAGGGAGTGGGAATCAATAATGTATCCGGTGAAGTTGAGTCTAATTAACTTCACGCCGTTTGACGGGAAGGGTTCCCTCACTCAGCATTAGATCTACTTCAAATCCCACTTGGGGGTTATATTTGAAAATGAGCTCTTGATGGTTCAGTCATTTGTTGGAACTCTACGAGGAGCTGTCTTCGATTGGTAATGCCATCTCAAGCCAGGCAGCATTAACAGCTGGGACGACATGGAGGCTATGTTCCTTAATAAATTTTTTGATGACGATACCGAGATATCCATTGAGACGTTATTAGACGAAAAGTAGAAGGATGGAGAGACAGTTAACTCAAGAGGTTCTAGAACAAGGCAATGAATTGCCGGGACCAGATAACTGAGGAGTTCATCCTCCAAACTTGCCACAACAACCTTTCATTGAATGTGCTCGAAGTAATGGCAACGGCACCGTCCAATACGTGGAAGGATCTAAAGGTACGTGGGGAGCAAGCCGAATGATTCCTCAAAAGGAAGAAGGCAGAAAGAGGCTAGTAGGCGATGAATGCTGCAAAACAAAACTTCATCCCTCCCAGTAAAGTGAAGGCACAAGCGTATGCAGTGAACGCTAAGCCAACCTTCCAACAGCAACCTCAACAAGAGCCGCAACAGTGAGCGCAGCAACAGTCACAGTCTCAGTGGCAGCAATGGCCGCAGAAGCAGAAGACTTTAGAACCAAGATTCTCAAAGACCTATTCCTTCAACGAGGATGAGATTCCTGATCTTTTCAAATATCTCGTGGAGAATAATAAGATCAAGTTGCCTCCAATCTAAAATCAAGAGGAAGCAAAGAGGACCAATGATCTGAAGTACTGCGCCTTCCACAGGGAGATTCACCACCCACTAAGTCGTGCTACGGTCTTAAGGATAAAATCTAGGCCTTGATCGATGTGTGAGTCATCACGCCAAAACCATCCAAAGAAACGAAAGTTGGGGCGAACGCGGTATCCATCAGCTTTGGATCGGTACCTTTAACTTGGTTCAAACCAAAGCCTGTGGTGAAAGTGGGGATGAAGACAGTAAATGATGATCCTCACGGGCACGTGAAAAGGGGCTCGTACCACATACCACCACAAATGGTGAGATTCTTTGGGTACACCCTGACCTGCTCGAAGACAACCAATGGATGGCCTCTTCGTCCAATAAAAAGTCAAAGGGCAAGGGAAAGCTATGTCATGCTACTTTAGCAATCCTGGAAAGGAACAATGAAGAAATTCTGATGTGTGAGATTTTCAAAGAAGAACAAGAAGTCTTCATCACCAGAAGCGGACACGAGTACAAGTACAAATATCGTGAAACTCCTGACCCAAATGCTAAAACATTGATAGAATAAGGAGTGGCAATAACTCCCCCTACACGCGCTAAAAAAGCAAAGCACCGGCGATTGCTAAGGAGGACATGGAAAAATCGAAGGAGAAGCACCCCAACAGTAGGAGGTTCAAGCCCCGAAGCAGTCCCGATTCAGTCAATCGATTGGAATGGACAAAGCGGGAAGCTCTAAATCCCCGTACTGCTTCGATGTTATGGCCCAATTGGCTAACATCCCGGCATGGATAACTCTCTATGAGCTGTTACGCCTATCCAAAGAGACTCAAGAAGCCTTACAAGAGGCCTTGGCTGACTTTGAAGTGTTTCTCACTCAGATCAGGCTAGCTCTTGAAGAGCCAGAATCGTCAGCAGCCAAGCAATGCAATCTCGCGGCCAAACGCCTCCCCTACATTACCTTTACCAAGGAGGACATGCAGACAAAGAATTCAAAGTATGACAGACCACTCTATTTCACTGCGTACATTAGCTCCAGTGAAGTCATCCAGATCCAAGTCGATCCGGGTTCTACTGTGAGCATCATGCCCTTGCACCTCATGCATAGCCTCAGGATTCCTGCTAATAAGCTGGCATCAACAAGCACTGTGATCTATGGGTTTAACACCAGCGAGTCTCAACCGCTTGGTAAAATCCGGATAAAAGTGCCAAATGGGTGATTTGAAGTCTAAAATCACATGCTATGTGATTGATGCTGAGACTTTCTATAACTTATTATTGGGTCGGCCATGGATCCATAATAATATTATGGTCCCCTCCACTCATCATCAGTGTCTGAAATATGTGGATACAAATAATGAAGTCAAGACGGTGGTCGCGGATAAGCAACCATTTAAGGGGTTGGAGAACTACTTTACTGACTCCCTCCTTTACGGTAACGAATCCGATACTGAACCATCGTCCCAAGGCACGGACAGCGGTGAGGAAGCTGATGCCGAAGCTGTGCATAATTACGATGGTGGTTTTGTCATAAATGACATTGTACCCTTTGTAGTCAATCTTGACGATGAAGAATCGTCAGATGAAAGTTGTAATTAGCAACTTGCTAATAATGAAATAAATGATATTTTAGAGTACTCGTTGTCTCTTGCTGATGTGATGATAGGATTATACGATGACCACGAGTTACACTTGCCGACTCGGTCATCTTGTGTAACACAGAAGCATCTCCAGGAGTCCTTCAAAACGACACTCGTCATCCCGAGTAGAACAAATGACGAAAAATACTTAGTCTATGGCAAAGGAGATGCAATTCTAGCCCCAGACCACTTTTCAAAAGAGGCCGTTAATGATGATAAGCCTAGTCCTCATCTATTCAGATACAGTCCGGAAGTGTAGAACCTCATGAAAAATTGGGGGTACAACTTTGTGCAAGGAGACGGTCTTTGTTTTGGACGAGGTCCTCAAGTTCCCCCTAAAGCTGCACATATCCCAAGAGGGAAGCCTAATAATTACTACGCATTCAGGAGAGAGTTGGGATATGTGTCCTCCTCAGAAGACGAATGCTCTTGGTAGATTGATAACTAGTTACCGACGCGGGAGATGGACATTCATCTGACTCCTCTGTTTGGGATTCTGACGTCAGCCTTTGTGAAGTCTTCAAGGATCTGATGTCGAATTTGACTATGGCTGATCCCACCATGATGGAGGACAATGAGGAGATGCCAACATAGAAAGACCCATGGATTCATCACCTCAATATGCAGTATGGGGACCAGTTCGAGCAAAGAGACCCCTCCACTGAGGATGAAGTGGTCCAGGTCAATATGGGTGACGAAACACACCCTAATCTCACATTCATTAGCAACAGTCTTCCCCCATATGAAAAAGAAGAGTTGACTGCTCTCGTCAAGAAGTATATCGATGTTTTCACTTGGAGCTATGAGGACATGCCATGACTTGACCCCAATGTGGCAATGCATCGTCTCAACATCAAAGTGGATATCAAACCCGTCAAGCAGCAGCAAAGACGGTTTCGTTTGTAGATTATGGAGGCAATTATTGCAGAAGTAAAGAAGCTTATAGAGTTAGGATTCATTAAGGAAATTCAGTACCCAGAGTGGGTGGCAAACATCGTCCCGGTCTTGAAGAGGAATGGGACGATCAGAATCTGCATCGATTATAGAGATCTAAATGCCGCATGCCTAAAGGATGACTTTCCCCTTCCAATCATCGATGTCATCATTGACAATACGTGTGGATTCGAGAGAATGCCATTCATGAATGATTTTTCAGGTTACAATCAAATCAAGATGCACCCAGATGACGCAAAACACACAGTGTTCAGAACTCCCCTCGGCATCTTCTGTTACACCGTCATGCCGTTCGGCCTGAAGAATGTAGGTGCCATGTACCAGCGAGTGATGACAAGGATTTTCTAGGAACATCTCCAAAAAATGGTCGAATGCTACGTCGATGACTTGCTCATGAAAAGCCATAACAAAAATAACCACATCAAAGACCTGAGGATGGTATTTGACCTCATATGAACCCATAAGTTAAAGATGAACCCTGCCAAGTCTTTCCTTGGAATGTCCAGGTGCAAATTCCTCGGGTTTGTCATCACCAATAAGGGTATTCATGTTGACCTGGATAAAGTGAAAGCGATACATGAATTGTAACCTCCGAGAAATCTAAGAGAACTCAGAGGATTGCAGGGGCGACTAGCTTACATCCGACGGTTCATCTCGAATCTATCTGGGAAATGCTAGCCGTTCTCCAAGTTGAACAAGAAAGGTGTGTCATTCATCTAGGACGACGCCTGTCAAAAGACATTCGAGGATATCAAAGCATATCTAGCGAATCTTCCCATTCTCGTTGCACCGAAGTCAGGTAAACCATTTTTGATTTACACCAAGGCGATGAACCATTCGTTAAGTGCTTTACTCGCACAAGACGATGACAGCGGTCACGAATAGGTAGTGTATTACTAAAGCCAGACTTTAGTGGGTGCTGAATCTCGTTATCCGATGATCGAGAAGCAGTGCCTTGCGTTGGCATTCGTGATTCAGAAGATACGGCACTACTTAGTTGGACAGACGATTTATGTTATCTCCATCGTAAATCCAGTTTGGATATTCATGATGCAACTGACCTCCATGAGTTGGCGTTTGGCAAAATGGGCCTTGTTCTTGTCTCAATACAACTTATACTTCAAACAACAGAAGTCGGTCAAGGGACAGGCAATTTGCGACCTCTTAGCAGCTAATCTAACAGTAGATGTAGCTGAATTATATGATGACTTGCCAGATGAAACCCATGAAGTCAACACTACGTCACACCAACAAATATGGTGATTGTACTTTGACAGAGCTTCTCGAGCAACCAATATGGCGAGCGCCCCCGGATGTTCTAAGATCTCTTCCATAGTCAGAGTTGTCTTAGTTTCTTTGGGGAAGCATGTAATGCCTCGAGCCTACTCGCTAACTAAGCCGTGCTCTAATAATGTGGCCGAATACAACGCGTTACTTATTGGACTTAGTTTCCCAAAGAGCTGGTGGTCAAATATCTCGAAGCCTTTGGAGATTCCCAGCTCATAGTTAGACAGATCTGTGGGGACTATGAAATCAGGAATCTAGACTTGATTCCGTATCACCAGGCGTCTGTTGAGATGGCAGACTCGTTTGAAGAATTTTTCATCGAGTATATTCTGCACCTCCAAAACGCATACGCGGACGCATTAGCAACGTTAGCAGTATCCTTAGCACAACCTCCTGAGACTGAACAGTTAGTCATTGTGAAAACTCATCAACTGTTCGTGCCAATATATGAGAAGGAGGAGGAAGACAAGGTGGTGGTTACCAAAGAGGTGTACACAACCCGAGTTGAACTGGAGCCCTGGGTCTGGCGTTTCCCCATAATCGGCTATGTCCTATATAGTATTTTGCCAGAGGACGTGAAAGGGAGAGAATCGATCTGACAAAGGGCGTCGAGGTTCTTTTATGATGCAGAGACCTAGACGTTATATCATCTTGGGTACGACGGCTTGCTGCTCCGGTGTCTTTCGAACAAAGAGGCGGAAGAAGTCCTTAGGAAGACTCACGTAGGAGGATGTGGTGCACACCAACCCAGTCCCAAACTTTATGATCGTATTAGAAGAATGGGATATTTCTGGCCAACAATGATTAGAGACGGAATCGAGTACGTTCAAAAGTGCCTCGCATGTCAGATACACGCAAACTACATGCATCAACCTCCGGAGCATTTGCATCCTTCGGCTACATCTTGGCCTTTTGAAACGTGGGGTATGGACATTGTAGGTCCTATTTTTCCTCCATCCGTTAAAGGTGATCGATTCATTCTCGCGATCACCAATTATTTCTCCAAGTGGGCTGAAGCGATTCCACTTAGAGAAGTGAAGACAAACAATGTCATCAGATTCATCAAGCACCACGTCATCTATCATCAACGTGTACCAAGACGGATCATACATGACAATGGTCCCTAATTCATCAGCAATGCCTTCATCAGGTTTTGTAGAAAATTTAAACTTCAAGACGTTTCGTCAACAGCTTACAACCCCGCTGCAAACAGATTAGCTGAGGCTTTCAACAAGACGATCATCAAGATATTGTCAAAGCTCATGAAAACCAACAAGCGAGATTGGGATGAAAAAATCGGAGAACTACTCTGGGCGTATCGCACCATCATACGCACGCCGACCGGAGCTACCCCTTATTCTCTGGTGTTCGGATGTGAAGCAGTTCTTCCACTAGAAATCCAAATCTTGTCACTTCGCATTGCCCTTGCGACTGAGATGACGACGGAGGAACAACATCAGAAACATCTCGAAGAACTTAAGATGTTGGATGAAAAGTGCTTAGAAGCTTAACAACACATAGAATTTTACCAAGCCAGGATGTCGAAGGCTTTCAATAAGAAAGTCTGACAAAGAACCTTTAAGGATGGAGAACTGGTCCTCACTGCTCGACGACCGATAATCCTCAATTCTAAGAAAAAGGGAAAGTTTGAACCCAAATGGGAATGATCGTTTGTGATAGGCACAGTCTATTCAAACAGTGCGTATCACCTAATCACTCAGGATGGTGAAAGGCAATTAATGCTTATAAATGGGAAGTTCTTGAAGAAGTACTATCCTTAGTGCATTCAGGATAACCTATTTGACGGGAAGTTCATCATGGGACGTTTCACTCAGTGCCCATTGAGGATAACCCTAAAGCGATCTTCCACCACAAAATCCCCCACAGATCAAACTCATTGACAGTGGATCCACAGAAAAATCTTTCTGATCCTCTACCACAAAAATCCCCCATTGATCAAACTCATTGATAGTGGGTCCATAGAAAAATCTTTCTGATTCTCTACCACAAAAATCCCCTACTGATCAAACTCATTGACAGTGGGTCTACAGAAAAAATCTTTCTCGTCCAATCTACCAACAAAATCCCCTCTCAATTCGTTCCACGAAACAAGGGATCCGTTTTCAATTCAGAGTTCCTCTTTGATAAACAAATGAATTCCTAAATTACCCCTCTTCCAGGCCATGCCAACTGAAGGTATGGGCCAGAATTTGAATTTCCCGATCAGGTCGTGCTGACTGAAGGTCACATGAATCTTTCCAATTCTCAGAGTGGAGAACCCACTCTTAGTTTCACCCCTCTTCCAGGTCGCGCCGACTGCAGGTATGTGCCGGGATTCTCAAATCAGGTTATGCCGACTAAAGGTTGCCTGAATCTTTCTAATTCTTAGAGTGGGAACTCCACTTTTAGTTTCACCCCTCTTTCAGGTCGCCAGGATTCTCAGATCTAGTTATGCCAATTGAAGGTTGCCTGAATCTTTCTGATTTTCGGAGTGGAGATCCCACTCTTAGTTTCATCCATTTTCCAGGTCACGTTGATTGAAGGTATGTGCCAGAATTAGAGTTTTCAGATCAAGTTATGCTGACTGAAGGTCACCTGAATCTTTTCGATTCTCGGAGTGGAAATCCCACTCTTAGTTTCACCTCTCAAAATTCTCGAAGTGGAGATCCCGCTTTTATTTTCTTTCGCACTGGAAACAGAATATAAAATCCTTCCTTTCCAATATCGAGTAAATAGAATATAAAATTCTTCCTTTCCCATATTAATATTGTCTTCTTAACAGAAATTTTTTAATCCAAGATTCATCTTGGGGAATTTAATCCTGAATCCTAAGTAGGGATAAGTCAATGCCTCACACGCATTGCACGGTTCAGTCTTTTTTCCGATTGAAGAAGACACCAGAATTCAAGTCTGGGGAATTTCATCTCGAAGTCTAAGTAGGGATAAGTCAACGCCTCACACGCGTTGTTAGTTTAGTCTTTTTTCCGATTGAAGAAGACACCAGAGTTTAAGTCTGGGAAATTTTATCTCAAAGGCTAAGTAGGGATAAGTCTACGCCTAACATGCGTTGCCGGTTAGTTCTTAACCGTAAAAATAATAAATGTCTACATATTCAAACCTGTGGTGATTTGTTGTTAATAACACCAAAATCCACGCTTTACACATGTGGGGAATTTTATCCCGAATCCTATGTAGGGATAAGTCAGCGCCTCACATGCGTTGCTGGTTTAGTCTTTTTTCCGATTGAAGAAGACACTAGAGTTCAAGTCTGGGGTATTTAATCCCAAAGCCTAAGAAGGGATAAGTCAATGCCTAACACGCGTTGCCAGTTTAGTCTTTATTCTGATTGAAGAAGACACCAGAGTTCAATTCTGGAGAATTTTATCCTGAAGCCTAAGAAGGGATAAGTCTACGCGTAACATGCATTGCCAGTTAGTCTCTTACCCATGAAAAAAATGAAGTCTACGTATTCAACATCGTAGCATGAAGCCTAAAGGAGTCTCATTTTTTAGCACAACGTTATGTGCGGAATGGGTTTAGATAATTCCTACGCTAGCTCGATTCAAACTGTAATCAATAAAGGCATCTCAAATCCGTTAATGGCTGGGGGTTAGCCAATAATCCTAAAGTGGACGCCTAACACACGTCGCTAGTTAGTCTTTTACCTGTAAAAGAAGACAAAGCCAATGTACTCAACATCATAGTAGCCAATGTAGTCAACATCATACCACCAACTCTAAGAGAGTTTCATTCTTTTAGCACAATGTTACATGCAGAATGGATTTAAACAATCCGCGTGCTAGCCCGATCTAAACGGTAGTTGGTAAAGGCTCATCAAATCCGTTGATGGCTGAGGGTTTGCCAAAAATCTTATGAGTGTTATGGTTAATTATTTTGAATAAAATAAAATAATCATAATAAATGACAAAAAGGGGGAAATTTATTCAGTTGGTAAGCTTGTTGGAACTCCTCCTGCAGCTCAGCCCTGAGAGAGTCCTCATTGGCATTCAGTCTTCGCAGCCTCTTCCTCCACTTCGGCAAGCTTTTGTTTCGAGAGCATCAATTTCTCAGACATTGCAGTTTGAGATTCTTCTGCGTTGACCCTTATCAGCACCATGACACTGAACCGGCCTGAATTGATGAAGGGAAAGCTCGCTGTCGAGAAGCCTATCAATCACCATGTTCATGAGAGAGAAGAACGAGCGAACTTCCAGGCAGATAATGATCCGAGCTGGGTCGTGGCCTGATATCAATGTCCTCGCCAGATCATGGAGTCGAGATATCAGCCCTGCAAAAAAATAAAGGGATGAACATTTTAGAATCTGCAACTCTAAAGTCAACATAGACACCCTTAGCAGAATAACTCATACCTGCTTCCATCAGCACAGCTTCATGGCTCAAAGGGGCTATCGGAGGAGTAACCGCTGTTGACGCACCGACTGCTTCAGATGGTCTGACGGCATGGCCAGGAGGAACATTCGAATATATAACTAAAAAACGAGCCTCGATAGGAGCCCCAGCCAGCAATAAAAATTCATCAAATTGAAGCCCTGCAATTGACAAGGAAAGGAAAGACCCCCGAACAATTATTCAGTAGGGATATCATCCATTAAAGGTCAATTTTCATCAGGCTCAATTTATTCAGGCCTCAGAAATACTCTAAAAAGGTATACGAGTATAAATTATTTCCTATTTTAGGCGAGAAGTTCCCAGAAAATATTTTTTATATATTTTAAGGATAACTCGCCCACCTCGAGACGAGTGTATGAGGGTAAACTAATACCCGAAACTCTAGTAAATGTACGAGTATAAACTGTGTTGACGCCGGGCAACGCATTGTAGCGAAGAATTCACTGATCAAAGGTTAGATTCTGAGAAGATTTTGACACCGGTCAACGCGTCGCAGCGGAGAATTCGTCGATCAAAGGCTAGATTCTCAGGAAATTTTGACGCCGGTTGATGCATCGTAGTGGAGAATTTATTGATCAAAGGTTAAGTCTTAACAAATTGGATGGTCAGTCCAACGACAACTCACCGCCATGAGTCAAAGATAAATGAACTCAGTTACCAGCTTCAGTTCAAGATCTCAATAGTGGTCAGACAATAAATGCAATACCGTGACCCTTTCAACCATCCTACAAAGCACTGGATAATCAGGAGGGATTGGAGAGATCAAAGACCAAAGCCATTTTCAAGTCCTGTTACACCAGCTGAAGGTTTGGGCATATCATATCCAAAGTATTTCAGCTTCTTCTATAAAAGAACGAGACCAAAATACTTTGGAGGAGGTATTTGTAAGTGTCAAAAATTGCCTATAAATGTCCAAACGTGACTTGTGATGATGGATTAATGATCGACGACCCATCCGACGATACGACGAAGAATCGCTAACGACGTAACCGCGTCGCAAATGCATAAAGCGAGTTGACGAACGCATAAAGCAAGTCGGTGAAGCGTGCAAGCCAGTGAAGCGACGAATCGTGGGATAATCCAAGACGAAGCTTCAGATCAGCGAATACTAATGAGATAGAATCAACCAGACTCAAACGTCGATGGAACTGAACCAATCGAACTGCAGAATCAACAAACCACTCGTTGATATAACGACGAACCGTTGACAATGCAACGACAAGCAAGTTGACACCAGCGCATAAAGGGAGTTGACAAAATGCATAAAGAAAGTCGACAGAAGCGTGCAAGTCAATGAAGTGGCAGATTGCATGGGAACAATGGGATAAACCCAACTCTAAAGCGCCCGAATCAACGAAGCGATGAGTCGCGTGCAAGCGACGGAATGAATCTAACCGTGAAGCTTTAAATCGATGAAACTAACAACACCGAGCTAAATTGGACTTGGATCAATGGAATCGGACTCAGGACCAATGGAATCGCAACATCAAAAAGTTGAAAAAACTTGAAAAATGGTGGAACGAGGCTTGAGAAGCCACCTAGGCTGCTCGACCAAAAACCGAGCCACCCCTAGGTAGCTCGGCCAAGTCGAGCCACCTCGGCCACCCACCTAGGTGGCTCGGTGGCCAAGCCACCTCAGCCACCCACCTAGGTGGCTCAGTGGCCGAGCCACCTAGAAAGGTGGCGGAGCCAACTACGTGGTGGCTCAGACACCTATAGGTGGCTAGGCGAGCGGTTCAGGCATAGTTTCAACCTGCTATCCGCTCTGAGAAGGCTATAAATATGAGGGGACTCATTTGCAGAGAGCTAGATTTTTAGAGAGAAGCCAAAACTTTGTCAGATTCAACATCGACCAAAGCTCAAACTCTGACGTTCAGATCTAGGATTTCGGCGAGACGACCATCAGATCTACAGATCTACCCTCTGGTTTAAGCTTCGTCTTAATCCCAAGGTTCGTGTGTGACTTCGCTTGGTCGATTTCACCCACTCCGGTAATTATCTCCTTCATGAGTTATTTCCCTTTGGTGATTATTTCTTTCGTGAAATAATCCCCGTAGATCAGTAGAACTCACATTCAGATCACGATTGCGCGACGATCCATGGACGGAACAGAGTCCTCGGCACTAGCAAAGACACCCACGCAAACGAGGATCCGATAAATAGGTCCCACATTTGTTCATCAAGAGGAAAAAGTTATAATTTTCTTTTTTTTATTTTCGTTGTACGCCTTATAAAAAGGTGATCTTTTTTTTGTGAATCTCATTGTAAGCGACTAAAGTTTGTAATGAATTCATCAATGGAAATCAAAGCAACTTTCCCCGCGAACAAATGTAAGTGAATTTTAATAAATTTTAGTATTTTTTTGATGTATGTAATCAAACAGTCACTAACTTCAGTGCGAGTTTAGCTTTTAAAAGAGCGGAGTCTGCCTTCTCTCCTAATGCCCAGAGATGTTGTTTCGATCGGGGGGTTCGCCTACAAGGGGGTACCTGTGGAAGGGGTGGAGTTGGAATCTCTGGTGGTCCCTCCGATGATCAAGTCAATAAAGGAAGAAGTAAATTTGTGGAAGTAGAGTTCACTGAGATGAGATCACTTACTTGGTTTCCTGTTCTTACTGCTATTTATACCTAGGGGAGGGCATTTTTGTCTTTTAAGATACAGCTGCTGAGTCAGCCCTCTCCTCCATGTGTCGGGAAATGATTGGGCTAGCTCTTGTATGCGCCGGCCACAGTAGCATGTCCTTGTCACAGTAACATGCTTTTATAGGTGTCAAACTATGGGCGGACAGAGAGTTAACGTTGTCTATTTGCCATTAATAGGATGGGATTGGCGGCGTCTGCAATAGCATGGGTCCGAGGTACCTTAAATACCATGAGGGATGGAGGAGTGAAGGGGGGTGCTAGCACATTTAATGCGATAGTGATGGATTGTCGGGTGTCGACTTCAGATAGCTATCATCTAGGTGGGGGACCACGAGCGACGAGAGGGGGGAGTCTAGGCCAAGTGGCTGGCTTGGATTGCTTCACGAGTCACTTAGAATAATTTGATAAAGTGGACGATTGGTCGAGTGGCCGACCATCACCGCCTTTCGCGTCATCCAAGGATCGCCAAGGCTAAGGGTTGGTCAAGTGGATGACCATCACCACCTTTCGCGTCGTCTAAGGATCGCCAGGGTGAAGGGTTGGTTAAGTGGACGACCATCACCGCCTTTCGCGTTGTCCAAGGATTGATGGGCGGTAAGTGTAGGTCATTTTGCAAGCTGGACACGGGGGTTTGTGTTGCCCTAAGTTGGCGAGGGAATGGGTTCATTTAAGTTGATGCTCTGTTTTCCTGTTTAATCACTTATTAGTGGTTATGACCAAAAAAAGTTGGCCCATTTTGCTTGGAGTTAGTTGGAAACGAGTTCAAGTGAAACAAGTAGGGTGGTCCGGGTCGGGTGAGAGCGAGTCAAAGAAGACGCTAGAACGTTCCGACGATAGGATGTGGCTGATGTTAGCAGGCAATTTCTAGACCATCGGCGTTCCACCTTCTGGGCCTGTGGTGGGCCTTCTTAGAACGAATGAGATGGGCTCTTCATTTTTCAAGGCAGTGCCTCAGGGCTTGAGCCCCAATCCTGACCATTGATCGTGAACAAACGTGAGGCAGGTAGGGTCTCCGTATAAATGTAGAGCAGTGGCGGTGGAAAGCTTTTACTTTGATCCTCCTCAAGAGAAAACTCCGGCGATCTTCTGGCAAGCCAAGCAAAGATTTTCGATGGACTTCAACCACCGAGGGTAGCTTGACGAGTTTTTCTTGAAGGTGACTCGGGTGCAGATGCGCTCTCTTTATTTGAAGTTTGATATTCTGAGGGGGTATAAGTTGGAGGCTCCGGTGAAGTCATCGTCGGTGTACTGTCATGGGGATCAGTGGGCTCCCTCTACACCAAACATCTAGAGTGCGGGCTTCAGTTACCACTGCATCTGTTCCTCCAAAAAGTATTCGAGGAGCTGGGAGTATCTCCTATGCAGATGCAGCCGAATTCCATAGCTATATTGGTCGGCTTCGTCGTCATCTGTTGCTGGTTGGGACTTTGGCCCAAGTTGAGCGTGTTGAGCCACTTAGCCAGCTTGTTTGTCCCTAAGACGACACATTATCACCTCTAAACGTTAGGAGAGTTCAAGATTATCCTTGAGCTCCCGAAGTCTCACAAGGGGTGGAAGGACCAGTTTGTTTGGGTCGCTGGGGACAACACTGGTCTGGGCTGTTCGACATGGCTAGAGATAAGGACAAAAGCTTTGGAGCCAAAGCCCTTGTCGGAGGTCGAACAGCAAGAATTGGACCAGATTGTCCGATACACAGGGCCGCGCAACATGGAAGCCCTACTTGACAACTCTGTTTTGCACCTCCATGGGATTTCGTCAGTCCTCGCGAGCTGGTCGGGTGAGGTGAGGGCTCACAATATAACGTTTTGTGGGAGGGTCGGTAGAATGGTTACTGCAGAATCCCCACCAAGTGAAGAGTCCTTAGAGGGTTCTGAGGAGGAGGCGGCTCGCCTAGAGAAATGTCAGCAATGAGAGCCGACTTGAGTGGAAACTCTGCCTTTGGGGGGTAGGGGAGAGGAGGTTCCAGTCAGTTGTGGAGAGGTGGTTAGTGATATCACGCCGTAGGGTGTCATCGGCCCCGAGAGACGCCGATGGAAGAGGACCAGCCGTGGTCCTCGGGAGTCAAGACGGTTAGGAATGGGTGGACCACCCCTCATAGAGGTCGACTCGTCTGACTCGGGTCAGGAGACCGACCGTCTATCGGCCTCCGCTAAGGACGAGGCCGACCGAGAGGAGGTCGGCGCTTCTATTCCCAGGGCTGCGGCCTTAGCTCGCCAAGTAGGCGAAACATTACTGGTGAGGTGTCTGAAAGTTGGTCAGCCGATGGTACAAGTTCTCAGGCAGAGCTACCCCATAGGCGAGGCAAGGAGCTGGTTGGGGATCAGGAAGCGAATCCCGCCCCAGGAGGTGGCCGTCCTAGTACTATTTTGTCAATACTGACAGGGATTGGATGATAGCGAGCGATCTGCTGATAGGGGTGGTCTCTCCCTCCGATCATTACGAGGGAGAACCTAGTGCAGGGCATCGGTTCGAGCCGGACGGGCACTTGGACGCCCGCTCGTCTATACTTAGGTGGGGATACTCACAAGCAAAGGCGGTTGAGCAGTTCAACTTGCCTGAGGACGAAGAGATCTTGAAGACGATCCCCGACTTGGGTCTTCACGTGATCTTACGGAGCTATTTGACCAAGGATGTCTAGTAGAGTGGGAGTTGTGCCACAGGCTAGTCCAAGGTCACCGCGCCTGTGAGGAGCTCAAAAAGAAAGTGGTTCTCAGGGCAGAGGGAAGGGAAGAGTTCGACCACATCATCCGAGAGCTCTCGGTTAAACAGGTTGAGCTTGATGATTGGCGCCGTGAGGCAAGAGCCAAGGAGCAGGTGATCGTGGATTTGAAGGTGTTGAGCGACAGGAGGTCGGTCAAAATTGAGGAGCTCTGACGACGACTTCAGATCAAAGGCGAGCGGCCTGCGTCGACCGATGAAGTCTACAGGGAGCGAGAGTTGGCTATAGTGCAAGTCACGCTCGAGAAGCAGGTCCCTTAGCATGCCAAGACCCTGTGTGCAGAGGCGGAGGCCACTAACCGACGACTTGAAGGAGAATGCGTTGACTCAAAGAGTCCTTGAGCAAGGTTGAGGAAAGGATCAGGTCGTTAGAGTCGAGCGACTATAAATCCACTGTTGTGGAGAGGAATCGACTCGCCATCATCGAGGAGTTCCACCGCAGTACATTGGGCAAGATCGAGGTCGCACTAGCCTGCAAAGCTGGCAGTGACTTCATAGTCAAACAACTCCCGGCTGAGTATAAAGACATTCCCGGTCGACTTCAATATCCACTGAGCATAACCAGCAACATAAAGATCCTCTCTAGGTATGAGATAGTGGGAGCCAGCTACGACCTAGGTGAGGGTGGAGGCGAAGAGGAAGATGAAGAGTCGTCGAGCGACAATTCTTCGAGTGGCGCCAACACCGACTAGGTAGCTTTAGGTTTTAAGAGCCTAGCACTTGTACAGCTTATAAGGAAGCATGAATAATTGTATTCTTTCAAAGGAATTGAATAAAAATTCTTTTTGTCATCTATTCTACTATCTTGTGATTTGTGTCTTCTGCTACGCTTCATGGTTTGGAGGAATTGATGGGTTGGACGATCTGGCTTGAGCAACTGGGACGACCTGTTGCGGAGTCGTCGGCTTGAAAAATACCATACCCCTTTTTTCAAAAATCTTAGTATAAAGGTAACACATAATATGTGTTACAATATTACTATGATTTTTGAAAAAAGGGGTAGGGTACAGATTTTTGAAAAAAGGGGTAGGGTATTTTACCCCTTTTTTCAAAAATCTTAGTATAAAGGTAACACATTCGCGACTTGTTGCTGGTCCTTTGGTTGCCTAGGCCCCTGGCGTCCATTAGCTTGGGGGTCGGTTGACCAGGGTTGGTTGGCCTTTGGACATTTCGAGGCAGAGAAGTGGTTGGTGTCGCTGTAGAAGATAATGCGTGATGTCAGTGGTACTTTAGCCACCAGAGGCGTTTCGAATTTCAAATGAAAAGACGTGGGCTTTAAAGGCGGTGGGTTTTTTAATTTTTATAAGGTAGTTGTGTACGAGCGCCCATCTCAGTCGTTGGTCTTAGAAGCCGAAATGCCACTCAAGAGTGGACACGTGGTTGCCCTAAATGCCTATATATGCCTCCTTCCCATCGTGAAATTTTTCTTTCACGCTTTCTAGAAACTCACTGCTCTTCTTCCTCCTACTTAAATTTTCTCTAATCTTCTGCCATGACTGCTTTCGCTCCTGCATTCACCGATAGGATTGCTAAGCTTAGGTCTTGGGAATCAAAGACTGAGGAGAGAGATCTAGAGGAGCTCAGCGAGAGGTATGATTTCCCCAAGGGGTTTACGGCCTCTCTATCAGAGAAGGGTAGCTTTATTTTTTATCATGGTGCGGACAAGCTGCTATTGTATAAAGCGCATCTGGATAATGGGTTGCACCTCCCACTACTGCCGTTCGTGAGGAGGATGTGCGAACGGTTGGGGGTGTCCCCGGTGCAGTTTGCTCCCAACGCCATCGCTACCATAATGGCATTTCTGGTGATCTACCACCAGGTGAAGGTAGAGCCAACCCTTCAGCTATTTGGCCACCTCGTCATGGTGAGGTCGTCCAAGAAGGACGCCCATTTTTTTTGGGTATGTGGGTCGTTGGTTCGTCGAGATTCCGTATTCAAATAAGGATTGGAAGAACAAGTTCTTCTGGGTCTTCGATGCCGACGACATTTTGGCTTGTCATTCTTGGCCGAAAATTAATAAAGACAGCCTAAAGAACCTTCCCCTCTCCGCGGATGAGAAGCTCGACTTGGAGAGGTTCTAACAGTACACGGGATCTCGGCGGGGTCGTAATTTGTTCGACAACGCATCGCTAAGGGTAGCAGGGTTGTCGTTCGTTCACCCAGATGAGACAGATGTGGAGAGGGAGAGGGAGTTGCTCAAGGAGACCTCGCCGCAGGTCGGGGATCCTAAGAGCAGGGTCCCGAGCCTGGTTAAAGCCGCAGAGGTGCAACTTCCCCGAAAAAGGGCGAGGGCCAGAGGGTTGTCGACCGCAGATGAGTAGCAGCTCAAAGCAAGGTTCGACCAGCTGATGGCTATGTTGCAGATGGATGCTCCCCTTCCTTTAGCAGACAAGTTGAAGAAAAAGAAGAAGAAGACGACCAAGCCGAAGGCACCGACTTCTGAGGTGGTGGCCGAAGGAGCGGCCCCGGCCGGAGAGGTGGCCCCCAGCCAGGGCAAGGTCATCCCAGAGGGGGCTCCAATGATAGGGGAAGTTTCTGCGGAGGGGTCGTCTCTCGGCGGGGAATTGCCTCCTATGTTGGTCGAGCTAAAAGCCCCGGCGACCGAGGAGGTCGGCCCTACAAGCCAGGTGGTGGATACTGCTTCTGTCGAACTAGACAGGAGGGCGAGAAAGAGGCCTGTCGCCCTACTCGGCTCATCATCAAGGTCGGCTCTCATGGGTCAGCTTGGGAGCTTAGGAATTGAGATTCCCTTCCGTCACAGAACTGTCGAAATCGGTGGCAGATGGAAGGAGATTCGGGCCCAGCTCATCGGCGACTTGGAGACTGGGTATTCAGCAAGAGAAGACCCCCTCCCGGATGATAGGTTCATCCCAGACCATTCCCTCCACAAGGAAGACTCAGTGTTCCTGTCGGGGTGGTCGCAGCTCATTGCCTCCGAGCAGTTCACCCTCCCGAAGGACAAGGACCTGTTGTAGGGGACACTCTCGGTCAGCCTGCGGCTAGCTCTACTGAGTTACCAGACTCGTGGGGCTCTGATTAGAGAGGAGCTATTTTATCGTCTGGCAGCTATGTTGGACGTCGTCGACGACTTGTCATCAAGGCTTATTGCCGAGAAGGCAAGTCGCGCTGAAGCGGAAGAGAGGGCGGCTGCCTTGGAGGATGAGAGGGAAGGCGTCGATGCGAAATGGCGCAATGAGTTACTAAGCAGTCTATTATTGCTAGCCTTCAAACTCACTACGCCAAGCAGTCTGCGTCCCTGAACAAGCTCAAGGAGGAGGTCGTTCAGCTCAAGAGGAAAGCTGAGGGGGCTAAGCGGGAGGTCATCTAGTGGAGGTCACAGACCGAGGATTTGGAGATACAGTTCAAGGCCGAGAAGCTCGAGAAGCAATCAGTTCAAGAGGAGCTCCAATCCGAGCGGCTTGCACTCCAAAGCTTGAGGGCCGAGCTGGATGCACTGAAGGCAGCGCATGAGGAGGCCCTGGCCAACGCTAGCTCGATGAAGGCTCAACTTGACCATGCGTCGTCCGAGGAGGGCAAGAAGGAGGCTATCGAGGAGTACCAACATGGGCCCTTTGGCAAGGTCGAGTTGTCGCTAGCTGTCAAGGTTAGCTTTGACTACCTAAAGGCCCAGGTTTCCTCGAGCGTTCTTACGTCCTCCACCTTTGCCTATCCCCCTCGTGTCTAGGATTGCCTATCCGTTCTCGAGGGCCTAGAGAGAAGGGGAGCCGGGGTGCGGCTTGGCGCTGAGGAGGGGGACGACGAGGAGGATGAGGATGAGGAGGAAGAAGATGACGACGACCACTACGGCAGAGAGGACGGCGACAGCGGCTGGGACTAGGGTGTTTTTTTTGTTTTCCCGTTTGAGTTGAAATGACCTCTGTACATTTGTAATATATTTCACTTGTGAATAAAAACAAAAGAGAATTTTGCTTAGCATTTCTTATCGAGTTTTGTTTTTTCTTGTGTGCTCTTTTTCCCTTTTGTAATGACAACGACTCTGGCTTTGAGTTTGGCTATTATCTATGAAGCAAGGAAGGATCGTAGCCAACACAATGTGACAAAAAAGGCGGGCGAGCATGAGTAGGACTTAGATTCTCGTTTTCTTGTTACAATATTTCTGTATCGGTCGTATTGACCCTCATGAATGTACTTTACTCTAATTATCAATGAATGGTTGCATTACGGAAAAGACAACTAAAAATTTAAATTTATTTGTTTTCATTTCTTTTTGTCTTGGCTCATGGTGAGCTCTGCTGGTTGAGTAGAGAATCAGGCTGACTTTTGCGGGGTCGCGATCGATGAATATTATTAGATCAGAAATTGAGTCGTGGAAATCAAGTCGTCCTTAGATGGACTTTCAAACAGCAATTAGTTAGTTAAAATCAATCCGGCCCACTGGGAGCCTACAATCATTGATCAAGCGAAATCGACTCAGACTCTGTGAGGTGTACAGTGAATTTAGTTAAGCAAGACCTAGGCCCTCGCTGGGCTTGCAGTTGACATTGTTTTGAGTGAGCTCGGCTTTGGTAGTCTCGATTCCCTGAGTTGGTCCGGAAGTGAGCCATGATCACTAAGGCCAGCAAAGCTTGAACTGGGTCTAGAACTGACGGATTTGTTTCTCAGATGTGGTCAGCGACTTTAGGGCTGTTGACTTACAGGCCGGATGTCCCAAACTCGCGACATATCCAAGCACTCTTGTGTTGGCTCGCGCAGGAGTGGCGATTCCGTAGAGGATGACCTCATGGGTCAGGTGCCTAGGGCTTATGTTGTGCCTAGTTCTTTTACGGTATTGCCGATCTCTGTTTTGAGGCAAAGAGCAAGCCTGAGTCAGCTCACCTGGGAGCGGTGACTCTGTAGAGGACGACCTCGTGGGTCGGGTGCCTAGGTATGTTGACTTATAGGCCGGATGTCCCAGACTCGCGACATTCCTGGCTTTGGGGCTGTCAACTTATAGGTCGGATGTCCCAGACTCGCGACATACCCAAGCACTCTTGTGTTGGCTCACGTGGGAGTGGCGATTCTGTGGAGGATGACCTCGTGGATCGTGCGCCTAGGGCTTACGTTGTGCCTAGGTCTTTTTAGGCATTGCCGATCTCTGGTCTTTGTGGAGACTTCGTCTGGAGTTGGCAAGCAAGCGTAGGGGGCCTAACTTAACGAGGTCAGATAGCTCGACCTTCACTTAGCGAGCGGGTTTCGTTCCTTCCTCGAGTGAGCAAGATCCCTTGTTGCGACTAAGTGAGAAGAGTTCCTTGACTCGGCTAAACGAGGGGGTTTTCTTGACTCCGCTAAACGAGAAGGGTTCCTTGACTCGGTTTGACGAGAAGGGTTCCTTGACTTGGTTTAGTGAGAAGAGTTCCCCAGCTCAGAATAGCGAGAAGGGGTTCTTGACTCTACTCAGCGAACAAGCTTTGCTTGGCTCAACTTCGATTAGGGAACCTCAACTCAGCTAGAATGGTCGGGCTACCTCGACTTGTTCATTAAGTTAGGGGCCGCGTGACACTACTGCAAGGAATTGACTGCCATAGGATTTGGCTGAGTGGTTCGTTGTCCCTTGCACAATTTATAATAAGCGACAATAATCAGAAGCAGAATACTGAGTTGTATTGAAACATAGAGCAAAAATGTACAATGCAAACTTATTGACAAAACTTCCTGAGGTGCTTAATGTTCTAGGGGTGCTGCAAGATCCTCCCATTTGGACTTCTGAGCCAGTACGTCCTGGGGTGCAGCTCTTCTAGGACAGTGTAGGGCTCTTCCCAATTGGGGGCCAGCTTGCCACGCCTAGCGTCCTTGTCGAATGCCTCCTTCCTTAGTACCAGGTCGCCGATCCGGAACCTTCTTGGTCGGACTTTGCTGTTGTAGTACCGGGCGATCCGTTGTTGGTTAACAACTTGCTTGCGCAGGGCAGTCGCTCGAACTTCATCTACTAGGTCCATTTGTACCCAAAGTCCATCAGAATTCACCTCCTCGTCAAAGTGTTGGAGTCGGATGGTGGGCATGCCGACCTCCACGGGGGTCACCGCTTCTACTCCATAGGCTAACATGAAGGGAGTTTCCCCCGTCAAGTTCTTGTGGGTCATCCTGTACGACCATAGGATGCTTGGCAACTCTTTGACTCAATTGCCGACTGCCTTGTCGATCTTCTTCTTCAGATCTTAGAGGATGCATTTGTTAGCGGCTTCCGCTAGTCCATTGCATTGGGGGTGCGCTACCGAAGCAAACTTGAGCTTGATCCTTCACTCTTCACAAAAGTTTTGGAAACCTCCACTGCTGAATTGAATGCCGTTGTCGGTAATGAAAGAGCGAGGAACGCCAAACCAGCACACAATTGACTTTCACGCAAAGCCAGTAATGTTGACCTCTCCAATTTTCGCTAATGGCTCAGCTTCGATCCACTTAGTGAAGTAGTCTACAGTGACTATGAGGAATTTGCACTGACCCGAAGTAAGAGGGAGTGGCCCCAGTATATCCAGGCCCCACTGGGCGAATGGAATGGAGCTGAAGATGAGTGTCAACTCTGTGGCGGCGGCCCTGGGCATTTCAGCAAAGAGCTGGCACTTCCAGCATCGGGAGACGAGCTTCTTTGAGTTGGCAATGATGGTTGGCCAGTAGTATCCTTGACGGATGAACTTCTGGGCAAGGGTTCTCGCTCCTGGATGGTTGCCACAGGCGCCTTCGTGGATCTCCTTCAAGACGTACTCGGCTTCGGTCGGTCGAAGACATTGGAGATAGGGCCTATTTGCGGGAAAAGTCGATGGATTGATTTTCATTGCTGAACTCATTACACCTTTATGGGATTACAAATGAATTCAATAGAAAGATCGCCTTTTTATA
>JBAKGM010024405.1:0-23705 GCA_037177215.1 Asparagus racemosus
GTTGTGATAGTGGATATCTCCTCGAGGTGAGGAGCGGAGACGTAGGTCAAGTGGTTAGACCGAACTCCGTGATCATACTGTTGTGTTTGTGTTGCTTTGGCGTATCTTTTATTTGTGCTCATTGTTTTTATCGCCATTATCTTTTTGATCATTTGTCCACTATATTATTTACATTTGTTTGTATATCCTTGCATATATTTCTTTGTATATCTATCTTGCAAGAATAAGTTTTGAATAAGTTTTAAATTGGCATTTATTCAGATTAGATTAGCAAATTGCACATTATTGTTAGATTACCCTATTCACCCCCTAGGGTAATTTCATAATTTTTTGCCAACAAGTTGAAATAACTAAAAATGGCTAAAAATTGTAGGTTATAGTTCACAAAATCGTTGACTTTTGCATATGTGAAATTATTGTCCAGTAGGTCTAAATGAGTAAAAATGATAAAAAAATCATGTGTTATAGCACATGAAATTGAAATTTTACACCATCATGAAATTATATGCCAGTGAGTTGAAATGACTAAAAATGGTCAAAACTGTGGGTAATAGCTCATGAAATCTTTAATTTTGGCCTCCATGTAGTTATTTGCTGCCAACTCAAAATAACTACAAATTTTCAAAATTCATCGGTTATAGCTTTTTAAATCATGAGTTTTGGCATCCGCAAAATTATTTACCAACAAGTCAAATGACTAAAAATAAAAAAAATTATGGGTTATAGCTGATGCAAAAGTAAGATTTTGGCCTCTATGAAATTAATTCTTAATGGGTTGAAAAAACTAAAAATGGTCAAAAATTATGGGTTACAGTTTATTAAATCATAAATTTTGGCTACCATGAATTTTAGTCTCCGAGAAATTTTTTCCCATGGGTCAAAACAACAAAAATGACCAAAAATCATGGATAATAACTAATGAAATCTTAAATTTTACCCTTGGTGAAATTATTAGCCAACGAGTCAAAATGGCCAAAAATAATGGGTTGTAGCTAATGTATTTTTGAGTTTTGGCCTCATAAAATTATTTGCTAATTGAACGAAATGACTAAAAATGGCTAAAATCGTGAGTAACAGGACATGAAATAGTAAATTTTGGTCTCTGTGAAATTATTTACCAATTCATTAAAACGACTAAAATGGTAATAAATCATGGGTTATAGCTCATAAAATCGTGAATTTTAGCCTAAGTCAAATTATTTGCCAATGGGTCGAACTGACTAAAAATGACCCAATACCAAGGGTTATTGGCCATGAAATTATAAATTTTGGTCACCACAAAATTGTATGCCAATGGGTTTAAATGGCTAAAACTTCTAAAAATCGTAGGTTATAACTATAAAATCATTAATTTTGACCTCTACGGAATTACTTGCCAATGGGTAAAAACAACTAAAAATGGAAAAATAATTATGGTTATAGGTTATAAAATTGTGAATTTTGGTCTTTGCAAAATTATTTGCCAATGAGTCAAAAAACCTAAAATTGGCTAAAAATCATAGATTATAGGTCATGAAATTATGAATTTTAGCCTCCGCAAATCTATTTGCCAACACATCAAAATGACTAAAAATGACTAAAAATTATGGCTTATAGTTTAAGAAATCGGGAATTTGACCTCTGCTTTGCCAACAAGTTGACGCGACTTAAAACAGCTAAAAATCCTGGGTTATAGCTCATAAAATCTATAATTTTACCTCTGCAAAACAATTTGTCAATTGGTCGAAATGATAACAAATGGCCAAAAATCATTGGTTATAGCTTATGAAATTATGAATTTTAGCATCCACAAAATTATTTGCCAGTAGGTCAAAACAACTAAAAATGGCAAAAAAATTGTGGGTTGTAGCTTACGTAATCATGAATTTTGGCTTCTATAGAATTACTTGCCTATGAGTTAAAACAACAAAAAATGGCTAAAAATTATGGGGTTACAACTCATGAAATTGTTAAGTTTTCCTCCACACGCAACGGATCGAAACACCTAAAAATGGCCAAAAATCTTGCATTAAATCTCATAAAATCATGAAGTTTGGCCTAGGAAAATAACTTGCCAACATGTCAAATAAACTAAAATGGCAAAAATTTGCGGGTTATAGCTTATTAAATCATGAATTTTAGCCACCATGAAATTATTTGCCAACGCGTTGAAATGACTGAAAATTACCAAAAATTGTGGGTCATATCTCATGAAATCATGAATATTTTTCTCCATGATATTATTTGCCAACGGGTTGAAATGACAAACAATTGTAAAAAATTGTGAGTTATAGCTCACGAAATCATGAATTTTAGTCTTCATGAAAATATTTGTCAACAGATCGAAACAAGTGAAAATGCCAAAATACAATAGGCTATAGCTTATGAAATATTTAATTTTGGCCTCTGCAAAACTATTTCCCAACAAGTCAAAACAACTACATATGGCCAAAATTAATGGATTATAGCTTATGAAATCATGAATTTTGGCCTCCGTAAAATTATTTTCTAGTAGGTCAAAATGACTAAAAATAGCCAAAAATCATGGGTTATAGCTCATGAAATCATGAATTTTAGATTTCACAGAATTGCTTGCCAACAGGTTGAGACAACTAAAAATAGCCAAAATCTGTAGGTTATAGTTCTTAAAATTGTTAATTTTTTCCTCCTCAATCAACTGCTCAAAACAACTAAAAAGGATAAAAGTTATGGGTCATAGCTTATGAAGTCATGAATTTTAGCCTTGCAGGATGATTTGCCAATGTGTCAAGACAACAAAAAATAGCGAAAATATTGGGGGTTATAGGTCATGAAAGATAAACTTTAGCCTCCGTGAAACTATGTGCCAACGCGTCAAAACAACTAAAAATATCTTTTAAAATGTGGGTTATAGCTCATGAAATCATAAATTTTTTGCCGCCATGACATTATTTACCACAGGTTAAAATGACTGACAACAACCAAAAAATCATGGGTTCATTGAAATTGTAAATTATTACCATTGTGAAGTTATTTGGCAATGGGTAGAAACAATAAAAAATGTCAAAAATCATGAGTTATAACTCATGAAATTATAAATGTTGGTCTATAAAAATTTATTTATCAATGAATTGAAATGACTAAATATTGCTAGGATTATAACTCATAAAAATATGAATTTTGCATATCATGAAATTATTTGCTAATGGGTTAAAACAACTAACAATGCCAAAAAACATTTTGTGTGATATATCATAAAATAGTAAATTTTAGCCTCTACAACATTATCTGCAACTAATCGAAAAAGTTGCAAATGCCAAAACTCATGGGTAATAGCTCATGAAATCTTAAATTTTAGCCTCCACAAAACTATTTACCAATGGATCAAAAAGACTATAAATGGCCAAAAATCGCAGGTTGTAGCTCATGAAATCTTGAATTTTAGCCCTATTATATTATTTACCAATGGGTTAAAATGATAAAAAAAAGTAGTAAAAAATCGTTGGTTATAGCTCACAAAATAGCAATTTTATGCCTCCAACGTAACTATTTGCCAACAGGTTGAAACGATTAAAAATGGCCAACAATCATATGGTATAGGTCATGAAAAAAAATGAATTTTGGCCTCCGCAGAGTTATTTGCCAATCTGACTTAACGACTAAAGATGGCAAAAAATCGTGAATTTTGACGTCTACGGAATTACTTGCCAACAGACCGAAATTGCTAAAAATGGCTAAAAATTATGGGTTATAGCTCATTAAATTGTAAATTTTAGCTATCATGAAGTTATCTACCTATAGGCTGAAATAGCTAAAATTAGCTAAAAATCGTGGGTTATAGCTCAAGAAATCATGAATTTTAACCTCCGCGAATTTTTTCCCCACGGGTCAAAACAACTATAATAGACAAAACTCTTGCGTGATAGCTCATGAAATTTTTAATATTAGCCTCGATGAAATATTATCCAACTCGAAATGACTACAAATGGCTAAAAATAATGGGTTAGAGCTCATGTATTCGTGAATTTTAGCCTCCGCATAATTATTTGTCAATGGGTGTCGAACTGACTTAAATTGACCTAAAATCATGGGTAATAGGTCATGAAATAGTAAATTTTAGTCTCCATGAAATTATTTGCCAATTCATCAAATCAACTGAAAATGATAAAAGTCATGGGTAGCTCATGAAATCATGAATTTAGACCCCCATGAAATTATTTGCCAATGGGCAGAACAGACTAAAAATAACCAAAAATCATGGGTTATAGGCCCTAAAATTATAAATTTTGACCACCATGAAATTGTATATCAATGGGTCGAAACAAGTAAAAATAGTAAAAAATTATGGCTTATAACTCATAAAATTGTGAATTTTGGCGTCACACAGAATTACTTGCTAATAGGTCGAAACAACTAAAAATGGAAAAACAAACCATAGGTTATAGCTCATCAAATCATAAATTTTGACCTCTGCATAATTATTTGCCAACAGGTAGAAACAAAGAAAAATGGCCAAATATTGTAGGTTATACTCAAAAAATCGTGAATTTTTATCTACACGAAATTATTTGCTAATGGGTCTAAACGCCAAAAAAGGGCAAAACATCGTAGGTTATAGGTTATGAAATATGAATTTTGGCCTTCATGAATCTATTTGCTAACACATCTAAACGACTAAAATGGCTAAACATTATTGGCTACACTTCAGGCAATCATGAATATTGGCCTTTGTAAAATTATTTGCCAACAGGTCAAAATGACTAAAAATGCCTAAAAATCATTGGTTATAGCCAAAGAAATTGTAAATTTTGACCACCATGAAATTATATGTCAATGGGTTGAAACAATAAAACTTACTAAAATCATGGATTACAGCTCACTAAATCTTGAATTTCGTCCTCCGTGGAATTACATACTAACAGGTCAAAACCATTAGGCATAAAATCATGGGTTATAGCTTGTGGAATTATCAAATTTTGCCTCCAAAAATTATTTACCAATAAGTTGAAACGACAAAAAATGGAAAAAAATCATGGGTTGTAACTCACGAATTGTGAATTTTAGCCTCCACGAAAATATTTTCCAACAGGTTAAAATGACTAAAAGTAATTAGAATTTGAAGGTGAAATATCATGAAATGGTGAGTTTTGGCCTCTATAAATCTATTTGCCAACATGTCAAAAAGACTAAAAATGGCTAAAAATATTGAGTTATAGCTCATTAAATCGTAAATTATCTTCCGTAAAATTATTTACCAATGGGTCGAAATGACTAGATTGGGCAAAAATTATGGGTTATAACACATGAAATTATTAATTTTGACAACCGCGCAACTATTTTGCCAATGGGTTGAAATGACTACGATTGGCTAAAAATCTATGTTATATATCATGAAATCATAAATTTGGACTCTACGAAATTATTTACTAATTGGTCAAAATGATTAAAAATAGCCAAAAATTGTGGGTTATAGCTAATGAAATTGTGAATTTTGCTTACCATGAAATCATTTGACAATGGGAAGCAATGAAACAAAGGCCAAAAATTCTTGGTAATACCACACAAAATCATGAATTTTTGTCTCTATAAAATTATCTACCAATGGGTCGAAACAGCTAAAAATACAAAAACTCAAGGGTAATAGTTCGTGAAATCTTTAACTTTGGCCTCCATGAAATTTTTTACCAACGGGCCTGAAATGATAACAAATGGCCAAAAATCATGGGTTAAAGTTCATAAAATTATTAATTTGGCCTTTGCAAAATTACTTGCGAACTGGTTAAAATGACAAAAATGGCCAAAAATCGAGTGTGTTAGCTCAAAAACAGTTACTTTTAGCCTACGTAAAAAGACCAAAAATCGTATGGTATAGGTTATGAAATACTAAAATTTAGCCTCCGTAAAATTATTTGTCTATGCATCGAGCTGACTAAACATGGCCAAAAATCTTGGGTTGTAAGTCATAAAATCGTGAATTTTAGTTTTTGTGAAATTATTTGCCAACGGTTCAAAATAACATAAAATGGCCAAAATCATGTGTTATATCTCATAAAATTATAAATTTTAGCAACCACGTAATTAAATGCCATTGGGTTGAAATGACTAAAAATGGCAAAAAATAGTGCGTATAGCTCATGAGTCACGAATTTTGGCCTCTATGAAATTATTTCTAATGGGCTATATGATTAAAAATGGTAAAAAAAATCGTAGGTTATAGCTCACGAAATCTCGAATTTTGGCCTTCGTAAAATTACTTACCAACAGGTCAAAACAACTAAAATTTGCCATAGATCGTGGGTTCTAGCTTATTAAATCATGAATTCTGGCTTATGCAAAAAAATTTTCTTATGGATCGAAATAAATAAAATGGCCAAAAATCACGGGTTATACCTCATGAAATCATGACGTTTTGACTTCATGAAATTTTATCCCCATGGGTCAAAATAACTAAAATGGCAAAAAATAGTGGGTAATAGACCATGGAATTTTTAATTTTAGTGTTGGTGAAATTATTAGGCAATAGGTCTAAATGACTATAAATGGTCAAAAATAACGAGTTATAGCTCATGTATTCATGAATTTTTACCTCCACAAAATTATTTGTCAATGGGTCAAAATGATTTTAGGTGACCTAAAATCATCGGTAATAGATCATGGAATAGTGAATTTTAGCCTCCATGAAACTATTTTACAATTCATCAAAACAACTAAAAATGGTAAGAAAATCGTAGGTTATAAGCTCATGAAATCATGAATTTCGGCCATCGTGAAATTATTTGTCAACGAGTCAAACTGACTAAAAATAACCAAAAATTATAGGTTGTAGGCCATGAAATTATAAATTTTGGCTACACGAGATTGTATGCCAATGGGTTGAAAAGACTAAATATTATTAAAAATCATGAAATATAGCTCATCAAATCATGAACTTTGGTATCCACGTAATTACTTACTGACATGTCAAAATCACTAAAATTGGCCAAAAATCGTGGGCTATAGCTTGTGAAATCGTGAATTTTAGTCTCGACAAAATTATTTACCAACAGATTGGAATGACAAAAAATAATAAAAAATTATGGGTTATATCTCAAGAAATTATGAATTTTGGTCTTCGCGAAATTATTGCCAATCGGTTGAAATGACTAGAAACGACAAAACATTTGTGGGTTATAGGTCATGAAATTGTGAATTTTGACCTTCACAATTCTATTTGCAAATGTGTCAAAACGACTAAAAATAGCCAAAAATATTGGGTTATAGCTCATAAAATTGTAAAATTTATCTTTCACAAAATTATTTGCCAACGGGTAAAAACGAGCAATAAGAATAAAAAAATGGTGGGTTATACCCCATGAAATTATAAATTTTAGCCACCACACCAATGGGTTGAGATGACTAAAGATGGTAAAAGATTATAGCTCATTAAATCGTAAATTTGGACTCTACGAAATTATTGCCAATAGGTCAAAGGACAAAAAATGACCAAAAATCATGCGTTATATCTCAAAAAATCATAATGTTTGTCTATCATGAAATTATTTGCTATGGGTAGAAATGAAAAAAATTGGCAAACAATTATGGGTTATAGGTCAACAAATCATGAATTTTGACCTCTATGAAATTTTTGGCTAATGTGTCAAAACAGCTAAAAATGTCGAAACTCAAGGGTAAAAACTCATGTAATCTTTAACTTTGGCCTGTGTGAAATTATTTTCTAATGCATCAAAATGACTATAAATGGCAAAGCTATAGCTCATGAAATTGTGAATTTTAATCTTTGCAAAATCATGAGTTATAGCTCATAGGATAGTAACTTTAAGCCATGCAGAATTATTTATCAACGTGTTAAAATGACTGAAAATGGATAAAAATAGTATGTTATTGTTTCTGTCGAGAATGACTTTCTTTGTTGATTCCATTTCGAAACGTTTCAAAACGAATACAAGCAAAAAATTACACGCGTAATTCTCCCTATTACAAAGAAAATGATGATTACACTCTCTACTGACACAAACAGAAGCAGCTACGTAGCAAACTCCTGCTTTTGTGGGTTCTTTGCCTGTGCCGGGGACACGTCGTCCGTAAATCACCAAGCAACAATCGTCGAGATTGACGGAGCACAGTTAATGTTTTGCAAAGAAAATAAGAACTTAAGAAAATATCTTAGCTAAGTAAGATATCTACTCTTCCTAAGAATAAGTCAAAGCTTAAACTCGAGGGATCTCCAGTGTTAGATGCTCAAAAATTTCTCAATCACCTTCTCCGAATCTCCAAGGTCAGAACTCCAAAAAATCTCTGTAGAAGTCTGCCAAAAATCTGAAAGAAGTCTCTAAAACCGAAGCCTCCCTCTTGATGGAAGTCATGGGCTATTTATAGCCTGCCGAAGTGCAGTGTGCGCGATACTTTTTGTGTCGCGCACTAGACTGTCTTGCCATGTGCGAGACAGTTTGAACTGTCTCACCTAAAGAGATGGGCCTGCCGTTGTTGTAACCATTTTCCTACTTTTAAGGTATGTTTAATGCCCCCATTTAAATGTTAATGGGCGTATTTTCAGCGTATAACCGCCCCATTACTACAGGTGAACATTTCCCCATATTTGAAATTGTCAAAGGGGTCCTATAAATATCTAAGAAAGTGTCTGAAATGCTCCAGACACTTTTGGTGTCTCACCAGCTAGCGAGACACAATAAGTGTCTCGCACGTGGGCGAGACACGAAAAGTGTCGTGCGCTTGGGCGAGACACAAAAAGTGTTTAACATGTTTGGTGGGACACAAAAAGTGTCGCTCCTATGCGAAACACAGGCAATGTTGCTTTCCTTCTTACCACTGATGATATCATTCTTCAGTCTTCTCTTGATTTAAACTGTATTAGGGGATCATCAGTAATTTTTGATACCAACAGATACCCCCTCTAAACTTTTTAGACTCTGTTGTATTTTATCGAAGCGTCTAGAATACTTTAGACAAGATAAGTCTTGTTTTGCCCAATGTTGGACTTTATGGAAGAGACTTGTAAGTTGCTCTAGCTTCTTGACTTCTGGCTATGTGACGTCGCTGACCATATTGTGGAGTCAATAGTTGTTGTAGGTGTACTTGGATTGGTTGATATGATTGAGCTAACTTTGAGCTGATCATCTTCTTCTTAAAGGTTGTAACTTGAATTATATATTCTCATCAAAGTGGGAGGCGATGAGTATCCGGACTACAATCATCCTTTATGGGGATAAGCTGCTTGAACTTAAGGAAAGATGTCGGGGTCAAGTTGCACTGAATATTCTGTCTGAGTGAGACTCTGTTAAGGATCTTGATGGGGGATGAACATATAAAACACCCCAAATCACGCGTGAAGGCTAATTATCAGATTCCTCATTGGCAAGACAGTTGCCCATTTCCTTCATGCGTGACACATTTTGTGTCCCGCTCGAAGTGACCGACTTCACACTATTTTGAGTCGGTCACCTTCGTGCGCGACACAAAAAGTGCCGCGCTCGAAAGAGCCGTCGTGGGATCTGGCCTATAAGGGCCCGACATTTGGGCTTTTTCTATCATCCGATACCCACCTTTGCCAGTTTGAAAAGCTTCGAAAACCCTTCCCTTGTTTCCATAAAAGCCCTGAAAACCGTCCATAATGCCTTAATCTTCAAGCTTTGATCGAAAACCCGTTTTAGATCTAGGGTTTGTTTAGTTTTGCTCAGATTTGACTGGTTTTTGATCGATTCTTCCTCTAAAAAATTGTGTTTTTCTTGATCCTCAACCAAAACCGACCCTCCCTCTTCTATCTCTTGGCTTTTGCTTTAGATCTTTATCAAAACCCTATCTTTTCTTTCTTTGCCGACCAAAGTTCCCCCCTTCTTTAAACATGTCTCCCAAAAACAAGTTCCCAAGTGCACATCTGCCCCGAGACACACCGAGAGTGAGGAGGCCACCACCTCGACATATGAAGGTAAGCATGTCGGAAAAAAGTCATGGTTTTTGTGTTGAAAACTTTGATTTTTATGTAAAAACCACGTTTGTTCTCCTTCGCGAGGCATTTGGGAAGAGTTGAGATCCTTCTTAGTGAGGATCTAGGCTTCAACGAGTGTTTTGTATCGTCGAAACACTCGTAAAATCAAGAAATTAGAATATGGCTGTCCCGCTGCTGGAGAGACAGACAGTTGTGACTGTCTCGCTGTTGGCCAGACAGTTGTGACTGTCTCACTGGCTGTGCGACAACTTGGACTATCTCGCCCACTAGCGAGACAGTTGTCTCCTTCTGAATTTTTTGATTAAGTGTTGGGCACTCAAGTTTGAATAATTGACTTGTTTTTGACATGTATCTTCTATGTCTTGTAGTCGAATTCCCTCCCACCACGTTTACAGAATGTGAATCAAGTAGGTTGAACAGCGATGCCTTTGCTTCTTCGCGCGGGGCACCGTTAGTAACCGATGTCCCCTTACTTGGACCAAGAGCACCTCCAGAACTGTTAGAACTACTGCAATAAGGGGAATGACGCACACTGCGGAGATTGATAACCGACGCTCTGCTCATGAAGGAGGCTGGATCCACTGATATAATAAGGAAATCCAGTTATCTATTTGGGGATTCTGTAGCTGACCCAAAAGTCTTAGAATCTCGCTCTGAAACGTGGTTGTACAAAGGCGAAGGCATTCATTTGCATCTTTTGGCTTTTCCTCGCCATTATTCTTTAGTGCATTTGCGCAATCTTCGGTCAAAAGGCGCATGTCATAGAAACTGACTGAAGATAAGGAGCGTGTCCATTGTGGGTACGTAAGCCATGGATCTACCCTAGGCTCGAGTGATAGGGATTATATTTGCGGGCTTCATCCCAATATTGCAGGTCATGACAGCCCGCCTCACAATGAGCTGATGGTCAAAGCTGATACCGTGAAGAATCGATTAGCTAAAATGGGGAGAGAGTTACCGGCTAAGAAATATCACTGCTTTGGCTGGTCCACTCTTCGGGTAATCAATGGTGGACGCGAATGACCGAGTAGGTCCTCCGACGGTGGGGCCCAGAGCTTCAGGAGAAGGGCCTACTCATCCCTATTTGGGCAAGTATGTTAGGACTTCCTATCAGCGTGAACCATTTCTTCGCGCTTTTTGAGACCTATAATCCAGACACCAACACTTTTCTGACGAGGAATGGTGAGTTAGGCCTGCCACTGCACGAGATGATGCAAGTATCCGGCCTTCTAATGGGTGATGCACCATACCAAGAATATTTTCTCACTAATCGTTGGTTAAACCGGATGAAGGAGACTAGTTACGTGGGATGTGATATATTATAGGAACTAACTTGCCATTACCAGACAGCTATTGCTTCCATTGATGTGAAGGCTAAGAAGTGGTCACAAGTTAGCTTGAAGCAGTTTGCCTGTTATCTTTTCAAGAATTAGGAAGGTCTGGAGAGAGTAAGTAAGCTAGAGCCATTGAACCCCTCTAACATCAATAAATTGATTGAGAAGTTGAAGGCTCAATCATATACTACTCCATTTGGTGAGGTAAAATCCTGAAGGGCACCAAATTCAAGACTTTCTTATGGCACGTTCAGAAGCAGATACGGCTACAAACTCTTCTGGCGGGCTACATAGCAATTTGGTTGAAGAAATGCGTAGTCCCGCATCAAGCCTCAGAGTCGATGCCTTTGGAGGTGCTATTCCCCACTGTCAAACTCGTCATGGGTCGTCAGATTTCTCTTCTTCCGGCAATGGTGGAGGATATCCATTGCGAGCTTCGTCGCTTAGTCGCCAGTTTCATACAAGAAGGGAAGGGGCATTCAAACGAAATTCCAACCATCAAAGTTGAGTTGCCGTACACATACTTGATGACTTGGCTTGTCCTTCATCGTCCGGATCTAATGACAACACCGAGTCAATCGACCCTGAGCTCCCTCACCTGCAAACCTTAGAAAAGTGTAAGTGGGGAGCCAAGAAGTGACATGAGGTGATTCGACAATTCAGAGTCGCCAAGTGTTGGGAATTTTTCAAATGTTTCCCATGCTTTTCCGACCGATATGATGAAATACTTATGGATGCGGCCAATCCTAAGGGAGACGGGACTACATTGGACCTGGGTTGCTTTCGGTGGCTAATGAACATCCGCCCAGGCTATCTCATCTTCTGAGTTAAGAATTCTTACTACATTAAAATTTATCTTCCTTACCGGTTTGCCTGCCAGTTCAGGTACAACCAGATTTATATCAGGAATTCGAATTGGGGGATGAATACTCATGGAGGGCTCGTGGATGGTGCACGCGCCTGGTATTGAAGTATCAGTGGCTGCACTAATGCCAAATTCAGCCTACCTGCCGCCGAGCCAAAGCTTCAGATGACTTTCTTATATTGTAAATAGTTCATTGCGGCTAACGCTCCTGTTCCAAAAATTACAGAAGCTAAAGTGGAGCGTAGAAGAGAAGTAGCGTCCACTCACGCCTCCCCACCAGCCAAGCCTTCTCGCAAATCCAAGGGCAAGAAGAAGGTTGTTGAAGAAGAAAGTGAAGAAGAGTCATTTGACGATACGACTTTTACTTCTGAGGAGGAGGAAAGAGAAACTATTCGTCTAGAGGGGGTTCGCATAAGGAGCGAAGTAGTAGTGCCTCCTTGTCGTCGTTCTCCAACTCAGCGGGACAATCTGAGTCAAGCTTCTCACCAATCCCCCTCTCCTCCAAGGCGTCCAATGAAGCAGCCGCTGACGAAGGTTATTTTCACCTCCCCTAATAACATGACCGTCGAGACCGAGGAGGAAGAAGAAGAAGAGGAAGAGGCTTCTGGATTTGTACATAGAAAGAGGGCTCGGCCATCAACCACCACGCCTGACCCAAACCTTATCGCCAGAGCAATGTTGCACACGAAGAAAGTCATACACAGACCTCAGCACTAACTACCTCCATCTCCCTAGGCAGCGAGTCCTGATCTTCCTTCTGAAGGAGGAGGTAAAATTTTTCTACTTATTCTGAATCATTTCATTTATGGCGCGTATTAATCTCTTCATTCTTCTGCTCAAGGTCACAAAGAAAGTGAGATTTCGGCTGAGCCTTCTCCTCTAGCACCCTTCACCTATGAGGAATCAAGCTTCACAACTCAGATGCATGAAGCAATAGGTGAGGATGTCCCGGACATAGCTGCTGGTGAGGATATCGATGTTTCTCCTCTCCTTGACACCGTCATCACAGGGACGAATACCTCATTTGGATAGCAACTCAGGGAGTTGAGAGAATCCGAATTTGTTCCTCTGTTAAGCGCTTGTGTGCTTCATGTTCTTTTGAAAAACTTCAAGATGCGGGCGCAAGCGTTAGCGCGGTGGAGCCAACCCTAGGTACACAATTCGATCTTCAACTTATTTGCTTTCTTTTGATGTTGATAATTCACTTCATTATAGCTGCAGTGACAGAAGAGCAAGAGGGTCCCAGTGAAGGACTTGGTGGATTCGCCGACCCTATAGAATCGGCTCCAGGTAGATATACATATATTGTCCTGATTAATATGTATATATTTTAACGCTCAACTTATCTTGTCATAGTGGAAGAAGTGATAGAGATGGAGCCTACACACAAAGAGGGTTTCGAGGGATTCTCTGAACCAAGCTTAGATCAGATGATCTCTGTTTCTGAGTCTGACCACAGCCTGATTATGGATATGCTATTGGAATAGGTTCAGAGAGAGTCTGTGGAAGCTGGCCCTCTTGCAGGTGTGTATTTCACTACCCAAATTCTCTTAGCTATTTACCAATAATAAATAACTTGATAATATATCTATTGACAGGTCCCACTACTGCAAAACTGATAACAAAATATCCGGTTCAGAGTTTGGAGGTTCAGCCTCCAACTCAAATTGAAGTTGTTGTTTCCCCACCTTCTGTTGAAGGTTCTCCCATGTGACCTGGACCACTAGCTACTCAAGCCAAACTTGAATCAATTTTGGTGGTTCCCAAGGTTGAACCGATAAGTGTGGGGCCGACAGTTCAAGCTAAAGGATCTTCCAGCCGCCTTGGTATATCCCCTGATCTTGTCTTCCATAGGAATTTTAATATTTGATATCCCCTAACATTCATATTTCCTTCTTCGTAGTGCCCTATTCTGCATTATATGACTCAATCAAGGCGTTGATGTTAGACGAGGATCCGAAGAACACAGGGATCAATGCAGAGCTTGAAGCCTTCGCCGTTCTTATGAATAGTCTTATTGAGAAGGTTGTGAATAAGGACTTCTCTTTTGACTCTTTCAGACGTCTTCTCGATCGGTGTGTGGCGGCTATATGAGAAGAAGGTTTTCCCGACTTGGCGGATTCCATTGTAGAGGACCTGATTCAATTTGAACAAGAGCTCGAGGAATTTTTGAGGTTTCGATCGGAAGGTACTTCTCATTATATTTCTTCTTGGGTCGAGCCTATTTTGAAAGCTTAGGAGGCCAAGCGGGGAGTTGCCGAGCAAGAATATCATGAAATATATGCTCAAACTGAACGCCTTAGTGCAAATCTGAATACAAAGGAGAAAACAAGAGCCGATTTGCTTTAATTCATTGAGCAACAAGACCTCAAGGCTGCTCACTTACGGAAAGCTCTTGAAGATGTCAAGGAAACACGACTCTTCTAAAGATTGACTTGGCCAGCGTCGAGAAAACTTATTCTAAGTTATCCGAGCAAATAAAAGCTTCTGACGAAAGGTCCACCAGGCTGGAGAAGGAGATCATGCAGTTTCTAACTCCTAATAATTCTTCAAGGGTGCTCTTAGAGAGGGAGTAAGAATAAAAGTATAAGGAGGAGCTCTTGAGCTTGGAAAAGCGAATCCGCCAACGCCAATTTCCCCATTAGAGTGTCTCTTCTACCTTTTGCTTTTAGCTAACAAGTGTAAAAACTTATTTTGTACTTCATAATTTATGAAATAATTTTTTTTATATTTTATCGGCTTTTATTATGACATCTGCTTTGAATGAATGAGCACAATTTCCATAGGATTTTTAGCAAACCCTCAGCCATCAGCGGATTTGATGGGCCTTTACCAACTACCGTTTGAGTTGGGCTAGCATGTAGATTATCTAGGTCCATTCTACATGTGATGTTATGCTAAAACAATAAACCTTCTTTAGACTTTTGTGCTACGATATTGAATACGTAGTTTTGGTCAATATTTACAGGCATTGACTACCTGGCAGCATGTGTCAGATGCAGACTTACTCTTGGTTTAAGGATAGGAATAACACCTACTACGTATAAATAGGCGTAGAATTTAATAAATCATTAAATCTGTAATGAGACTAGCTATGTAATATATACATAGACTTTATTTGCTACGACATTGAATACGTAGACTGGTCAATTATCACGGGAATTGTCTACCCGGCGGCGTGTGTAAGACGCTGACTTATTCCTAGTTTAAGGATAGGAATAATGCCTACTACATATAAATAGGCGTAGATTTAACAAATTATTAAGTCAGTAATGAGACTGGCTATACATTAAATATATAGCCTTTGTTGATTGTTGTCTTCTCTTGGGGCAAAGACAAACTCGTTGCATGTCTTCTCTTGGGGCAAAGACGAACCCGTTGTGTCTTCTCTTGGGGTAAAGACGAACCCATTGTGTGTCTTCTCTTGGGGCAAAGACAAACCCGTTGTGTCTTCTCTCGGGGCAAAGACGAATCCGTTGCGTGTTGAAGAGGAAGGTACTTTCTTATCTCCCGCTTCAATTAAGAACTCCTTGTTCATGTGAACTAAGAGTCAAAAGATTCCTAACGCGTGTATGTATAGGAATTTACAAAGAAACTCAAAGTGGGATCCCCACTCCGAGAATCAAATTGGAGTCGGGCCACATGGCTTTGATTCAAAAGAGGGAGACTTTTAACTCACGTGAGTAAAAGGTGAATTTGGAGAAGCTTAGCTACTCAAAAGGTTTGATTAGGAATTTCGTCTCCTCTTGGGGCAGAGATGAACCCGATATTAGAGTGGAATTCTCATTCGTGAAGGAATCGAGAAGAAATTCTGACATTGTTGGTGGCCTTAACTGTTAGGGGTCTTGGCCCAGTGGGAGTAAATGATGAAGAAAATTTGATTTTTTTCCTAACTGTCTGAAGGTTTGACCAAGTGGGATTGAAAATATAAATCGACCCTAACTGTTCAAAGGTTTGGTCGTATTGGGCCCTAGTGGGGAAGATTTGAATTCTAAAAACCAAATGGGAGGGACGAAAAGAAGTTATTTTCTTATCTTTCACTTCGGAGTGGGGATTTGGAATACATTGGCCCTAACTATTCAAAGGTTTGACCAAGTACTGATGTTTTGGAGATTGTAACTATTCAACATCTTGATCATCCAAATTGGGGGTAGTGAAACATAGGGGGTACAGGACTAATGAGTGATATTTTTAGTTATCGGAACATGATAAGTTTGGATCCTTCATCATAAAATGGGTTATCATGAATATACTAAGGATAGTATTTTTTTAGGAACTTCTCATTAATTAGCATCATGAGTTTATCACCGTCTTGGATGATTAAGTGGTACGCTCTATTTGAGTAGACCATATTAATTATAAATGGTCCCTCCCATTTAGGTTGAAATTTACCTTTTTTTGGAGTCGAGGACCATTGACCGCCGGATGGTAAGTAACAAGTCTCCTTCCTTAAAGACCCGATGCTAAACCTTTTTGTTAAAGGCCTTAGAAATTCTGGCCTGGTATAACTCAATTTGTTGTTGAGCTTCCAATTGATTTTCATCCAATATTTCAAGTTCTTCAAGACGCTTTTGATGTTGTACGTCATCCGTCATCCCCGTTGCAAGTGTGATACAAAGGGATGGGATTTGTATCTCTATGGGTAGGACAGCTTCACATCCGTATATTAAGGAATAAGCAGTAACCCCAGTCCATGTTCAGACTATAGTGTGGTATGCCCAAAGAGCCTCGCTGAACTTACTGTCCTAATCTCATTTATTGATCTTTACTAGCTTTGCTAAGATCTTGATAATGGTTTTGTTGAAAGCTTTAGCTAAACCATTTGCAGCAGGATTGTAAGCCGTAGATGAAACATCTTGGATTCTGAACGTACTACAAAATTTGACGAAGGCATTGATGATAAACTGGGGGCCGTTATCATGTACAATTCATCTTGGCACACCGTATCGATAAATGATATGGTGTTTGATAAATTTGATGACATCACTCGTCTTGACTTCTTTGAGCGGAATTGCTTTGGCCCATTTAGAGAAGTAGTCTGTGATTGTCAAAATAAAGCGGTCACCTTTTACTGATGGAGGGAACATAGGTCCTACCACATCCATTCCCCATGTTTTTAATGGTGAAGAAGTAGCTAACGGATGCAAATCTTCCAGTGGTTGATGCATGTAGTTAGCATGTATCTGACAGGCTTGGCACCATCTACAATATGAATTCTTCGGTGGCTGGATCTCTGTAGTTCATGGCCTTATTGCGGACGCGGTTAACAAACAAGTTAATTGACTCTCCACTCTTCTGCTTCTCATCCAAAAGAGTTCCAATCGAAACTTCGATGATATCATCAAAGAAGTTGTTAAGGAATGAAGTCTCCTTATCATTCCAATAGTTGATACTTCTACCCTTGAGTCTTCGATACCAATCGAAGGCGGCCCGACGAAGGGTGCCAACGAATGACCGAACCATCAAAGGCTCATTCCCTGAGATCACACCCAAATGAGACTTGAAATAGATCAAATGTTGCACGGGTGAGCCTCTTCTATCAAATGGCGTGAAATTAATCAAGTTGAACTTTGATGGGTAAGGGATCGAATCCCACTCAGGTTACCTTCAATAGGAATGACTGGACCACTCTTGGTAGGAATGACTGGACGACTCCCGGCAGGAATAACTGAACGACCCCCAGCAAGAATAACTGGGCGACTCCCGGTATTCTTGTTAGGCGGTTGTTCAAGGATAAGTGACTCGTCCACTTCTAGATCACTATCAATTATCTGATGACCGGACACAGCTTGTTGGCTAGACTCAGGTAGTGCAGCTTTCTGAGTTTGTAATTCTCTCGATTACTGCATGGCCAATTCCATCTCCATCTTCATCTCGACCGTAAGCTCTTCTCTTTGTTTGGCCAAAGATTCTTACAACATTTAAGCTAGTGCATCGGGAGTGATGGTAAAAGCCTCCCTAGCTTGGCCAATACTCGACGCCGTGTCATCGGATGCAACTGCCGAGCATGCGTTAGATGTTTCATCTTCAGACGAATCCCCTTCATGCATTCTTCTGTAGTCTCTTCGTTTTATAGCCCGTAGTTGCAATCGAGATATTCTCTGGAAAATTTGAGTTCCGACTTTTCCTTCAAGAGTGAAGTCGGGATCTGTGTCCATTGTAGCCTCCCCTTTCCCCTTGTTTACCATATTGATGGTAACCTCAGGGAGTTTATCTCGCTGGGTAGCAAATCTTCTTCTTTGGAAGCATCTTGATTTTAAATTCGACTCTTTCGCTATTGGTAAGGATAGCCATTCAAATACTAAAGCTCTCCGTGGATGAGCCTTTGACTCATGGCAACCACAGCATGACAGCAAAATCTTGATCAATCGGGCACACGACCAGGAATAATCTATTTCATCAATCGTCCTTTTCCATGTATTGCCACCCTAAGCCCGATAACATGTCCTCTTAGTGTAGTAATCATCAGAGCGCCATGCTGCTTGTTGCTGTGATTGGTTATGAACTGTGTTTCTACCCCAAAGTGTAACGTTATTTTGACGACACGTCTTCTTTTGGGGGCGTTGATCATTCGACCTCACACTCCTTAGGAGGCAGTTTTGATTGTCTGGTCTTGTCGACTGTTGTTGCATGGATCACGATTGTATTATCATCTCTCGTGATCTTGCAAGTTATTTACTTTAGATTCTTCCCTTTGGCTGACTCGCAGACCCCTTGCAGGATACTCAAATGAGACACAATTACAGGTCGCTGAATATGACCCCCAGCGTGCACAGGACCCAAATGTTCTTTTACCGATGCTCTGTCTTGATCTTCGGATCATGGACCGAGGAGACTAGGCATTGCAGTTGTAAGTTTGGACGTCGATGCAATTTTAGGAGAAATGGGCGGAAGAAGTGTAGGCGATCCCACTTGGCTGAGACAGCTGGAAGTGTCTCGGTCAGCTCCTCTTTGGGCGTGACAATCAAGACTATCACGCAGTTGGCGAGATAGTTTTGACTGTCGCATAGCGAGCGTGACAGTTGAAACTGTCTCGCGACTGCGGGTCAGTTTTTGACCGTCCAGTGTAAATATTGAAATTCAAATTTTATGACTTTGGTCTGGATTCCTAACTGATTTTAATTCTTGCGCCTTGCGTATGATGGCACGTGCATGAGTAACATGCACGGGACGCTTTTGGGTGCGCTCCTTTGTCAAACGGGTTCTTTTAATAATGACCTATTCCTCTTTGACAGGAGTGCTGAACGTTTGAGGCACTGCAGTTTCTTAATGCTTTTGATGATGCAAATTCGTAGAGTAATGAATCCCATCAGTTGACTCCATGGCCTTCGCAAATTGGCGGGCCATCGTCTGACGTTGTCTCTGACGAGCCCTCTTCATCAGAGTTGCAGAAACCTTGTAAGATGACTCTTGCTTTTGAACAGAGCCATCATGATCAGAGCTCCCAGCTTCATAGTTCGCTGGGGGGTTGTTGGGAGAGGGGACCTTAGCCACAATTGGGCTAGATTCATCCCTCTTCTAGGCAGATTGGACTTTCCTTCGCGGAGACGAAACCCTCTAGTGCTTGCGGGATGAGGAGTTCGAGGAGGATGAAGAGAGGGATTCCTCAAACTTAGCTTGGTCGTAGATGTAGTCGAGTCCGTCAACCATGAGCGCGGGCTGATCATGGCTTGGCTGCGACACAATAGTCTCAACGTTGAGACTATTGGCTCCTACTATGGTCGCCATTGTGTTTCTGTCGAGAATGACTTTCTTTGTTGATTGCATTTCGAAACATTTCAAAATGAACACAAGTGAAAGATTACACACGTAATTCTCCCTATTACAAAGAAAATGATGATTACACTCTCTACTGACGTGAACAGAAGTAGCTACGTAGCAAACTCCTGCTTTTGTGGGTTCTTTGCCTATGTCGGGGACACGTCGTCCTTAGACCACCAAGCAACGATCGTTGAGATTGACGGAGCACAGTTAATGTTTCGCAAAAGAAATAAGAATTTAAGCAAATATCTTAGCTAAGTCAGATATTTACTCTTCCCAAGAATAAGTTAAAGCTTAAACTCAAGGGATCTCCGGTGTTGGATGCTCAAAACTTTCTCAATCACCTTCTCCAAATCTCCAAGGTCAGAACTATGGAAAGTCTCTGTAGAAGTCTGCCAAAAATATGAAAAGAAGTCTCTAAAACCGAATCATCCCTCTTGATGAAGTCGTGGGCCATTTATAGCCTGTCGAAGTGCAGTGTGCGCGACACTTTCGTGTCGCACACCAGACTGTCTCGCCATGTGCGAGACAGTTTGAACTGTCCCACCCAAAGAGATGGGTCAGCTGTTGTTGTAACCGTTTTCCTACTTTTAAGATATGTTTAATGCCCTATTTAAATGTTAGTAGGTGTGTTTTCAGCGTATAACCGCCCCATTACTGTAGGTGAACGTTCCCCACGTTTCAAATTGTCCAAGGGGTCCCACAAATATCCGAGAAAGTGTATAAAATGCTCCAGACAGTTTTGGTGTCTCGCCAGCTAGCGAGACACAATAAGTGTCTTGCACGTGGGCTAGACACAAAAAGTGTCGCGCACTTAGGCGAGACACAAAAAGTGTCTCGCATGTTTGGCGGGACACAAAAAGTGTCTCGCTCCTATGCGAGACACAAGCAATGTTGCTTTCCTTCTTGCCTCTGATGATGTCATTCTTCAGTCTTCTCTTGATTTAGACTGTATTAGGGGATCATCAGTAATTTTTGATGCCTACAATTATAAGTTATAAAATAGTGAATTTTGGTTTCTAAAAATTATTTGCCAATACGTCGAAATGACTAAATATGACCCAAAAATCATGAGTTAAAGCTCATCAAATCATGAATTTAAGCCTCTGCCAAATAAAATACTAACAGTTTGAAATGACTAAAATGGCCAAAATTCATAGATTATATCCCATAAAATTATAAAATTTGCAAAATTCATAGATTATATCCCATAAAATTATAAAATTTGACCATTATGAAATTATATGCCACTAGGCTGAAATGACTGAAAATGGCTAAAAATTATGGGTAATAGCTCATGAAATCTCTTATTTTGGCCTCTGCAAAATTATTTGCCAACAAGTCAAAATGACTATAAATTGCCAAAAATCATGGGTTGTCCTCATAAAATTATGAATTTTGGCCTCCATAAAATTATTTGTCAATAGGTTAAATGACTAAAAATAGCAAAAATTCGTAGGTTAAGCTCACATAATCACAAATTTTAGCTTCCACAAAATTACTTTCTAACAGGTCAAAATAACTAAAAATGACCAAAAATCTTGGGTTATATCTTATTAAATCATAAATTTTAGCTACAATGAAATTATTTTCCTGTGGCTTGAAATGACCTAAAATGACCATAAATCAAGGGTTATAGCACACAAAATCATGAAATTGGGGCACCGTATAATTTTTCCCTACAGGTCAAAGCAACTAAAAATGGCTAAAATTATGGGCAATTACTCATAAAATTTTTAGTTCTAGTGTTGGTGAAATAATTAGCTAACGGGTCTAAATGACTACAAATGGGTAAAAATAGTAGGTTATAGCTCATATAATCGTGAATTTTACCATCCGTAAAATTATTTGCCAATGGGTCAAATGACCTAAAATCCTCAGTAATAGGTTATGAAATACTAATTTTAGCCTCCATGAAATTATTTGCCAATTCATCAAAATAACTAAAAATGATAAAAAATCGTGGGTAATAGCTCATAAAATCATGAATTTTAGCCTCAATAGATTTATTTGCCAACAGATCAAAATAACTAAATATGAAAAAATATTTGTGGATTATAGCTCATAAAATCATGATTTTTGGCCTCTGCAAAATTATTTGCCAATGGGTTAAAGCGACTAAAAATAAACAAAAATCATGGGTTATAGCTTACAAAATCGTAAATTTGCCCCACGTGAAATTATTTACCAACGGATCAAAATATCTAAAAATGTCAAAAAAATCATTGATTACATGTCATTAAATCATGAATTTTTGCCTCTGCAAACCTATTTGCTAACATGTCAAAACGACTAAAAATGGTTAAAAATCATAGGTTAGCTAGGGGTGCACTCAGTTCAAATACGACTTGGATATGATACTTAACATATCCATATCCACTTGCCCATCATGGATACGAAAATTCATATCTACATCCACTAAAATCAGATACAGATATGGGATATACAAGCACATCTATGAACGGATATGCATGTGGATACAAAATGAATATATGACAACTAAATAATATTGAAATAAATTTAGTTCATGTGATACAAAAGAGTTGAGTAATATGTTAGTTATATCTGAAAAGCTAGGATTAGACATCTAGTTATATCTCAAAAGCTAAGATTAGACATCAATATCTTCAAAATTAACCTCAAATCCAAATCTAAGGATTAAAACTATTGTAATAGTATAACCAATATGTATTTAGATGTTTCATGTACGGATATGGTGTTTCGGTCGAGAATGACTTTCTTTGTTGCCTTCATTCAAAAACATTTCAAAATGAATACAGTTAAAAAATTATGTGTGTAACTCTCTCAATTACAAAGAAAAGAATAATATCACTCTCTACAGACACGAACAGAAGCAACTATGCAGTAAACTCCTGCTTTTGTAGGTTCTTTGCCTGTGGTGGGGACGCGTCGTCCATGGACCACCAAGCAACAATCATCGAGATTGACGGAGCATAGTTAATGTTTCGTAAAGGAAACAAGAACTTAAGCAAATATCTTAGCCAAGTAAGATATCTACTCTTCTGAAAAATACAAAGCTTAAACTCGAGGGATCTCCGGTGTTGGATGCTCAAAAGTTTCTCAATCTCCTTCTTCAAATCTCTAAGGTTAGAACTCTTGAAAATCTCTATAGAACTTTGCTCCAAAAGCCTGAAAGAAGTCCCCAAAAAAGAAAGAGTCGTGGCCTCTTTTAGCCTGCCGAAGTGCAGTGTGCATGACACTTTTTGTGTTGCGCACAGACTATCTCGCCACGTGCAAGACAGTTTGGATTTTCTCACCCAAAGAAATGGGCCTGTCATTTCTGTAACTATTTTCTTGCTTTTAAGGCATGTTTAATGCCTCATTTAAATGTTAGTGGGCGTGTTTTCAGCGTGTAACTGCCCCATTACTGTAGGTGAACGCTTTTCCACGTTTGGAATAATCTAAGGGGTCTCATAAATGTTTAAGAAAGTGCCTGAAATGCTCCGGACACCTTTAGTCTCTCACATATAGGCGAGACACAATAAGTGTCTCCCATACGGGCAAGACACAATAAGTGTCGCGCACATAGGTGAGACATAAAAAGTGTCTCACATGTTTGGCAAGACATAAGAAGTGTCTTGCTCCTATGTGAGACACAAGCCATGTTGTTGTCCTTCTTGACTCTGATGATGTCATTCTTCAGTCTTCTCTTGATTTAGACTGTATTAGGGGATCATCAGCAATTTTTGATGCCTACAGATACCCCCTACAAAGTTTTCAGACTCCTGATTATCACATTTTAATTACAAATTAATACCCTCATTATCCATTTTATATGAATAAATACCCTGCTAATAACTGT
>JBAKGM010024456.1:0-23684 GCA_037177215.1 Asparagus racemosus
TGAAGAGACCAACATATGTCCATTGTGGACTAGGTTTTGTCTGAGATGACATTTACGTGATTTGGGTAGTCATAATGCCCTGCTAGGATCCGCTTATGACTTGTGGGCTAAAAAGTATTTTGGCCCACTGCCAATATCATGTAAATCAAATGGGTCGCACACAAGAACATGTTGGAATGTTATTGAGAAAGCCCGTATAAATTAAGTCATATAGAGATATGATTTGATGTGAGGTAATCAAATAATTAGATAATGAATGATTTGACAAATCTCAATTAATTGATTTGAATTAATTTGCTCAATCACGTTTGGAAAAATACTTACCAAGTTTAATGAACCTATCTCCTAACAATCAATCGATATGATCAATCACGGTTTAAAGATATGATTTGATTTGAACAAAGCTTTTTGAGAAACCGTCTAATTGGAAACCCGATCTCTTTCCAGTTTGAGAAACCACCTCACAGCCCTTTAAAAGGGACCATAAGACAAACATTTAGGATCACCCCAATCCATCTTCTGAAATCGTGAGGGAGAGAGAGTAAACTCTAGAAACCGCCGTCTTCGAAGTGCTAGCACACCGACGAGTAGAGGTCCAACAAGTTCGTATGAATACCAGTAGAGGAGTCACTACTATTGCTACGCAACATCTCCACGAGTACGCAAGTTTTTGTTGCTTATCTGCACGCTTCAGGTAATCATCTATCTTGAATTTTCTTCTACGTATGGATCGTAGGATGTAGTTAGATAAAATTTTGATTTTTAATACTTGTTAGCCCTCATACTTCCCTTCAGATTATTGGGGTGTATTTTGGTCATTTGCTTATACATGAACTAATAATGTTAATTTTGAGGATTTTATTGGGGGTTCAGTGTGAGTTTTAAAGATATTGGAGATTTATTTCCGAACACTAAACTTATTAGAGGTTTAGTGAAATTTACCCATATTTTAGTTCTAAATTTTTCCAAAATGTAACCCCCAAATTGTAGGTATTTTTAAATTTTCCCCCAAATCATGATAATTATCAATTTGCCTCTAAAATTGTTTTATTCCCTCAACTTTACTCATCACCGTAACTTTTGTTTAAAAAAATAGATCTACCCTTGCAGGCAAAGGCATAACACTTGTATAATTTAGCTAGAAACTTATAATTTCTTTGAAAGTGGTTATTTCTCTTTTCTCAAACTAATTTTTTTCCAAAGTTTAAATACTAATATGGTTTCATGGGTTGCCTTTACATGGCATATTTTTGAGATATAATATCAGAAAACCCCCTTGACTATAGTGATTATTAGAAACCGCCTTTTAATTTTTAGATTTTATTAGAAACAGCCTTCAACTTTGAGATGTTATCATAAAATCACCCTAAATTCATCGCGTTTAGCAAGGTTTCTTGAGAAAATATTAAAGTTAAAGGGGTTTTTTGATAACCCCGAAACTTAAAGGGGTTTTCTTATATGTGGGGTTATCTGATGATCGTCCAAAGCTAGGGGAAGTTTTAGGATATATAGCCTTCAAAATATTATATTTTGTTCACATAGTTATCTGTACTAAACATGAGATGTATCGTTTACTTAATAATTCACTATATCAAATACGAAAGATGCTGCATTTTACTATAAGCAACGACTTAGTGGAAATATATATATTTTTGTTTGATAACTGGAAAAGGGTAGTTCAGAAAGTGAAAACTTAGAAATTTAGGATTTTGAAATGTTCATTAGGTATGGTCATTAGAAAGAATTATGTGTTTAAAATTACTCATATAAAGACTCTTAATTTATAACTAAATTCTTATTTAATGCATTCTGTTTTAAAAGTTTTATTTTGCCAATATTATACTTTGTAGACATACGTGAAAGAAGTGTAAATTAGTTTTTTAGCCACACATTTTAAGTTTTTCTGATACTTTGATTATGAGATGTTCTATATGTATCATTTCAAAATATCTAGGGTCTTCACCAATTGTGAGCCTTTGATATGTTCAATAGACATGTTAATTAAAAACAATTGTGTGAGTAAAATTACTCAAATAGTTATCATTTAATTTTTTCTGACGTTTTGATTTTGAAATTTAATATATATCATTTTAAAGGATCTAGGGTCTTAACCACTTGTAATTATTTTGACAAGCTTGAATTAAAGTAATGACATTCCATCAAAATATCACTAGCCACGGGTGGAAATACTGATGAGTCTTAATAGAAGATGTAACTGAGGTAGTTAAGCTAAAAACATTTGGAATTGCAACAATAATCGAATAGGATGGAGACTTCATTAAAAATATTTTTTTAAAGACATGAGCATGCCTCCATTTATGTGAAGTAGTCAAAGTTAGTTATAAAGCACTTTTATGTCTTAAAAAACAACAGCTCCCTCTACAAAGAGTCTGATTGGTTGATAAGAAGTATCTGAAGTTAGAAGTAAATTAAATCTATTACTTCTAAAATTATGAAGTAGGAAATAGTGGAAGTGCTATTTTTTTATTTGTTTAATAAAATTTTGGAAGTAGAGGAAATAATATTCATTCCACTTCATACACTTTTTTGTTTAGTAGCAATTATAATATTGTGAGGAAGAGAGAAATAGGATCTTTCAGGATTTTATTTAGAAATAGAGAATATGTCTGCAATAACTAAAATAATTGTATTCCTAAATTAACTCAGTTTTAGCTACTTACGAACCTTGAAAGGATGAAAAAATTTAAGAAGTAGAGATAACATATAAGCGCCACGTCAGCTTTTAAGGAAGTATTGGAAGTAACTTTTCCAAAGATATAAATATATTTTTTTTAGAAAGTAACATAAATAGTCCCCTTTTTTTAATACTTTAGCTACTTCAAAACAACTTCCATACAAATAAACAGGCCCCAAGAAAAAGATATATATATTAGCATGAAATATATCAATTAGTCATTTCATAGATTGTTAACTTTGACAATCTAGAACATAAAATCAATAGAATATAAATATATTATCTTGAAAAAATTCTCATAATTAAGATCCATGATTATTGGTATATGATCTTTCCATAGAGTCTCTTAGCCTCATGAGGCATCACATTAAAGGGGAATAATTAGATTATTAATTTATATAGGGCATAAAAATTAGGATATGATACTGTGAATTTGAGCAAATTATAAGATGACAATATAGTATTGCGATGAGAATCAAATTATTTGCATAAGAATTATTTTTTTTACATAAAAGGATTTTTACTTCATGTATTATTTATTGTAAATTATATTTAACTTTTGTACATGAAAAAAATATTTCACAACCGAATTAAGTAAAAGAAATAGATAAAAAAAATAATGATATTTAACCATGTATAATGCACGTGCATTAAACCTATTTTGAACTAAAAAGGTGGGTTCCCACCCGACTATTTTAAAATAGTCATGAAAATAAAACATGGGAAAATTTGTGCTAAGGCCCCAAATTTAAAAGCTTATGTGATCCAGCCCTCCTACTTTTGCCTATGTGTTTTAAACCTTCAATTATTGAAACAATTATGCCCCAGCCCCTCCAGCTCATCTTTAGCCCAATTTTATATGTATTTTACCCAAAAACCCAAATTTACCCCTCCTCAAAATCACTATATCTCTCCTCCATTAAAATGCCCTTTTCTTCTTCCTCCTATTCCTCCTCTGTCCTCATCTCAAAATCCAAGCGCCCTTAACACTAGCGACTTCACCTCCTTCTCCTCCTACTGCAATCACTCCTCCCCCGCCACCACCCTCGACCTCCTGATCCTCATTCCCTCATCCTCTTCTCCTGCTCCCTCCTCATCCTCTCCTTTCTCTTACGCCTCCTCTGAGTCTTCTCCCAAGTAATTCTAACCCCACCTACCAACCCTCTCTCCTTCCTCCTCCTCCTCCCCTCCACCCCCTCCTCAGAATCTCCTTATTTCTGCAAGTGCGGAAACCTTAGGTGCAAGGGATTGAAGAAGGCGCTAAAGTTCGGTGTCCAGATTCAGACCGAGGATTGCGTGAGGGAGAAGGGAAGGAGTGGAAGGGGATTAAAGATCTACCATGGAAAGGTGGGTAGCAGGGGAGGAACCCTGATAATGAGGTTCTGTGTGCCGAGCTGAGAAAAGATGGTATCGATCAATGGCCAGACTGTGCTGCTATTACGGGCGAGGTGCGAGTGCCTGCTAGGAAAGTTGGAGGCTTAGCCGAAGAAGGGCCGAGGCAGAATTAGAGGCTAGGGTTAGGGTTTTGGCACTTCAAGGTAGTTTGATGCAATCAAGGTGTTTGATGAAATGCCACACAAGAATTTTGTTGCTTGGAGCTATGCTATGCTATTAAAGCTTGAATTCATCAAAAGAAGCAGCTCAAATTAGTATGATTTTTTATTGTTTTATTTTGTTAATCGTTCACATGATATGAGAGAGATTGTTGAGAGGATTACTCTTTGTTTAAAATTTTATTGTACATAGGTCATTTTGTTGGCTTGGGAATTATATGTAGTTTGTACATAATGCGTTGGTAGTTAAGAAATAAAAGCCTACATACAAAAATATTTATTTGAAATAATGGATGTATAAATATTTAGTGGACTAATTGTTAAGTTTTACCTAACACACGTCAACTATAGCTAATTAACTATTAACGGTTACATGATCCATGTTAAGTATAGTTGAGTAAGTGTAAACTTTTTTCTTTTAAATGTTAAGTATAGTTGATTAACTGTTAGGTTTTACCTACTACATGTAAACTATAACTGATTAACTGTTAACATTTAGCTGTTCCATGTAAAGTATAATTGAGTAACTGTTAACTTTGTTCTTTTGAATTTTAAATATAGTAGATTAACTGTTATAGTTTACCTAATACATGTAAACTATAGTTGATTGACTGTTAATGTCTACCTATTCCATGTTAAGTGTAATTAAGAAATTGTTAACCTTTGAACTATGAAAGTCGTAGTGTACCAAAAGAGGAGATGAGGATATTGCCACCAATTACTACTAAAAGGAAGGGGAGAAATAGAACAAGACTGTATAATGTAAAATATCAAGTAATAGTTAATATATATCTGTTAAAATTCATGAAGTACCTAGTAATGGTTGCTTAACTCTTAAATTGTTAAAATTTAACTTTGTTTGTTTATTTTTTTTAGTTGTAATAAACTTAATAGATAATTGATATCATTAACATAAATTAGGTAAAGTTATATCATTCTTGTTAACGTTTCAAAGTACCTATTTAGGTTCTAACATATCTATTAAAGTTAGGTCATATCTGTTAACTAATCAAGGACCTATTAAGTTTATATTAAAACTTAACAACTAATAAAGTACCTATTAAGTTCTCATAATTCAAAAGTTAACAATTTCTCAATTACACTTAACATGGAGCAGGTAAACGCCAATCAACTATAGTTTACATGTATTAGGTAAAATATAACAGTTAATCTACTATATTTAAAATTCAAAAGAACAAAGTTAACAGTTACTCAATTAGACTTTACATGGAACAGCTAAATGTTAACAGTTAATCAGGTATAGTTCACATGTAGTAGGTAAAACCTAACAGTTAATCAACTGTACTTAACATTTAAAAGAAAAAAGTTTACACTTACTCAACAATACTTAACATGGAACATGTAAACGTTAATAGTTAATTAGCTATAGTTCACGTGTGGTAAAACTTAACAATTAGTCTACTAAATATTTATACATCCATTATTTCAAATAAACACTTTTGTATGTAGGCTTTTATTTCTTAACTACCAATGCAATATGTACAAACTACATATAATTCCCAAGCCAACAAAATGACCTATGTACAATAAAATTTTGGACAAAGAGTAATCCTCTCAACAATCTCTCTTGTATCATATGAACGACCAACAAAGTAAAACAAAAAAAATCATAGTAATTTGAGCTACTTCTTTTGATGAATTCAAGCTTTAATAGCATAGCATAGCTCCAAGTAACAAAATTCTTGTGTGGCATTTCATCAAACACCTTGATTGCATCCAACTACCTTAAAGTGCCAAAACCCTAACCTTAGCCTCTAATTTTGCCTCGACCCTTCTTCAGCTCCCAAACCTCCAACTTTGCTAGCGGGCACTTGAACCTCGGCCGAAATAGCAGAACAGTCCAGCCAATTGACCGGTGCCATCTTTCTCAGCTTGGCACACAGAATCTCATTATCAGGGTTCCTCCCCCTGCTATCTACCTTTCCACAGTAGATCTTTGATCTCCTTCCACTCCTTCCCTTCTCCCTCACGCAAGCCTTAATCTGAATCTAGACACCGAACTTTAGCGCATTCTTCAATCCCTTGCACCTAGGGTTTCTGCACTTGCAGAAATAAGGAGATTCTGAGGCGGGGTGGAGGAGGAGGAGGAGGAGGAGGGAGAGAGAGAGGGTCGGTGGATGGGGTTAGAATTACTTGGGAGAAGACTCAGAGGAGGCAGAAGAGAAAGGATAGGGTGAGGAAGGAGCAGGAGAAGAGGATGAGGGAATGAGAATCAGGAGGTCGAGGGTGGCAGCGGGGGAGGAGTGATTGCAATAGGAGGAGAAGGAGGTGACATTGCTAGGGTTAAGGGCGCTTGGGTTTTGAGATGAGAACAGAGGAGAAAGAGGAGGAAGAAAAAGTGGGCATTTTAATAGAGGACAGATAATAGTAATTTTGGGAGGGGTAAAGTTAAGTTTTTAGGTAAAATATATATAAAATTGGGCTAAAATTGAGATGGAGGGGCTGAGTCACAATGTTGTCAATAATTAAGGATTTAAGCATATAAATAAAAGTAAGAGGGCTGGGTCACATAGTTTTCTCAAGTTTGGGGTTGACAGAATTTTTCCTAAAACATGACCTTGTTCGGGAAAAAGAAATGCATTCTGTCGGTTTCCCCATAAATAAAACTCAATATCCGAAGGTGCTTGTTGAAAGCGAAAATAATTGCGAAACATTACATAAGATCAGCCGACCAGAAAAATTTTGTAAAAATAAACATACCCACTTGCGTGGTTCCTCCACAACAGCGCCCATCCCTTCCTTAAAAAAAAAAAAAGACGACAATCAACAAGCAGGGCGTTGGAATCCGACAAGCGAACCGATCTTCAATATATAATAAATCCAATATCCAATATCCAATTCAAAGATAAGCTCGATTTCAATTCCAACCTCGGAGCAGATCTAGCCGCCGGCGGCGGTGGCGGCGGAGAAGGAGGAGGAGACCATGACGCCCGATCATCAACCATCGGAGAACGGCGTCGACGGAGATGACGAGAGAGAAGAAGACGAAGAGGAAGAGGATGAAGAAGAAGAGGAAGAGAAGGAGGAGGAGGAGGAGCCGAAATTGAAGTATCAGAGAATGGGAGGGAGCTTACCGTCTCTTCTCTCGACCGATGCGGCTGCTTCGATCGCGATCGCAGAGCGGATGATTGCTCTTGGGACGCACGATGGTACCGTCCACATTCTTGATTTTCAAGGGAATCAGGTTGGTTCAGTTTAGGAATTTGAGCTTTTTTTTTTTAAAGATTGTTTTGGTCAGCGAGGTTTTGAATTTTAACAGGTAGATGTATTTTTTTTGTGCTAGTGGAAAATTGGAGTTGGAATAGGGTTACCTTAATAGTGAATTGGATATTTTGGGTTGGTAGGAAAAAGTTGTAGTAAGTTTTTGTCAACTTAGGGTTTTTAGGCTAGGTTTTTGGCAATAATTGGTCAACTAGGTTTGGGATTTTAACTTGTATCTACTTTTTTTCTGCTAGTGGAAATATTGGAGTTTGGAGTGCTGTGGATTAGGGTTTCTCAATTAAATTGGCAAATCTGGGGACGTAGGAAAAATTAGGTGGTTTAATATGCTTTGTTTTAGTATGTTTTGGGCGTCTCCCTTATATTTCTTAAAGAGTAAGCCTCGTGGGAGCTGGGTTGTGCTAGCTATATGGTTTTTCATAAACTTGTGCCGAAAATAGTGAATTTTGATGATAATTAGCGTATAAAATCAATCAATTTGCATCCTCATACCCATGCAAAATCTACTCTGTTGCCTTTCACATAAATACAACAAGTTACCATAAAAAAATCTTAAGTCCTCAAGGAATTAAAGAGGTTGAATGTGGAAATAAGGAAAATATTAGATAAGATTAGGCAACCAAAAATTGAAAACAAGACTAGCTATATATTTGCGTTGGTAGGAAAGTTAGGTGGTTTGATTACGGGAGATTGTTTACCAATTATGTAATATGCTTAGGTTTTGTCTATTTTTGGCAACAGTAAGCCTTGTCAGAGTTTGGGGCTGCTAGCTGTATAATTTGTTTCAGGAATCTGTTATGACAAGATGATTATTAATGAAATGAATCAATTCTTAATTTCCTTATAGTTATTATTGTTGTTATTATCATTTGTGTATAAGAAAGTTGGTTATCCTCACGTTTCTCTCTCTCCTTTTAAACAGGTTAAAGAGTTTGCTGCTCATACTGCTACGGTTAATGACCTTTGTTTCGATGCTGATGGTGAATATATCGGTAGCTGCTCAGATGATGGGACTGTGGTTATTAACAGTCTTTTTACTGATGAAAGGTTGAAATTTGAGTACTTTCGTCCAATGAAGACCTTAGCTCTGGACCCAGATTATTCACGGAAATCATCGAGAAGATATGTTGCTGGTGGTTTAGCTGGTCAACTTTTTCTGAATTCAAAAACCTGGCTAGGTTATTCTAAACAGGTTTTTGGCATTTCAAATTGAACTAGACACAAGGAATAATGTTAATAGTTTCTGCTCTAGAATTCAATTGTAAATATGTTGTTTCAGGTATTACATGATGGGGAGGGTCCTATACATGCTGTGAAATGGCGGACCAGTCTTATTGCTTGGGCTAATGATGCAGGGGTAAAAATTTATGACATGGCAAATAATGCACGTATAACATTTATCGAGAGGCCCCGGGGAAGCCAGCGTCCTGAACTTCTGCTTCCTCATTTAGTTTGGCAGGTGTGTTCAGATTCTGTTCTTTTTTTAAAAGTTGTTTTACCATTCTACATTTAGCAGCTGATGATGCAGAATTGGCTGAATATCACGGGAAGCCCACTTTTTGCTCTAGCAAATGAATCCATTGAGATGTATTATCTTGACTAGAGAAAAGAGAAATATCTTTATTTCCAATTCTCTACATCACTGTTAGGGACATATTAACAATTCCAGTTCTAGGTTCCCTCCTCCTTCCAATGTATAACAAGGTCCAATCAGTAACTTAGTATTATATACTGAGCACCATTGTGCTTGGTTCTGTAGTCAGGGGAATTATAAGGAACCATGCTCTGATTCACATGGTGATGCTTGAGTACACTATTGCATGAAGAGAAGAAACAAACATATTGGCTGACATGATTTCCTAATTAAAATGATAACTAAGTGGTTGATATCTTGAGTCAAATTACCAAGTGGTATGCTATTGAGTTTTTGTTGGGATTTTGCAATTGCTTGACCTTATTGAGGTTGATATGACTTTTGAGTGCATAATAGTTTAACTGAGTTCCAAGTTTAAAGCAGGACTCCAAGTAACAAAATAATTACAAAAGCTTACTGCAAATCCATGTTGGTATTGTATATCTACGAGATCACTCCGTGAAGTATAAAAACTAATCAATTGTTTTGTCAGTAAATTTCTAATATAATGTTGTCTTTATCTTCAACCAACCTTGCAGAAGTTATCACTTGTCAATTGTCATTCTCGTGGAAAGCTACTTTCTTTTCTTGTAGTTATTCTGCTATGCCAAAATGGACTAGCCTAATGAGAAATGTTATGACTGGAATGAGATAAGTTACTTGAGAGGGTCCTAAAGATGTTGTATCTTCTTGTTCTCTTATTAGTTTGCGTATTTGCTGCCTTAAATGGTAACAAGGATCTATATACATAGGATGACACACTGTTAGTCATTGGTTGGGGAACATGCGTAAAGATTGCTGCAATCAGAACCAATGCATCTGGAGGAGCAAATGGAGTGCAAAAGACTATCCAGGCATCAAGTGTGAAGTATGTGGATATTGTAGCATCATTTCAGACTACCTACTATATATCTGGCATTGCTCCCTTTGGTGATGTTTTGGTTGTGTTGGCCTACATCCCTGAGGAGGAGCAGGGTGAAAAGGACTTCAGTAGCACTATTCCTTCATGCCGGGTAATTCTCTTACAGATAACGCTCCTAACGGAATCATATTGGTGTTATATTTCATGTTACCTTCCACCAGCATCTATGGTTTGCTTTTGAGATTGGCTTTCTCCCTCTTTTTTTCAATCTTTTGGTATTGAAGTTGTATATTGTCTTCTTCAATGTGTTGCAGCTAAATTATATCTGTATAAGCAAATAAGATTTTGCATATGGCGTCCATCTTAAAGTATTGTATATCATTTTTCATCATTTCGTATTCGGAATGTCCTCTATATCTAATTATTGCCTATCTTTGCCTTATGGTTGTTTCTCAGAAGAAGATAACTAATATCATTGTAAGACTGCTGGGAGAAATATAACATGTATAGGATCATGTTGCTTACTCTCTATGTTATTTGAAGGATGAATGTCGATGATCTGCAACATGCTGTTGTGGCCGCCTAAACACTCATCATGGCAGCTATATCTTCTCTGATAGACAATAGGTTTAATGTTCAGGTGAATGATTAGTAGTTAGTGCCCAGGTGAAGGATGATCAAGTCAGAGGGTGGGTTACAGTTTGGTTTTCTGTTCAGACAGATGATATTGATTGATTGCCCCCTCCAAATCTAAGATAAATGACTATTTTTGTTGTACATTGTCCAGGAAAAATTCCCCGAATTCACTCTTGATTAAATGGGAACATTGAAAGTCCATTTTCATTTATTCCATTCAAAATATTAGTTCTGTATTTATTTTCCCTGCATACCTACTAAAGATGAACATCGCTTCCAAAATTGAAGTCCTGTAATAGTCCTTGAAACTGAAACTGGGTGAGATTCAAGGCCTTGGTTCTGGTTAATCTAAAGTTTGGTATGGGAAAATAGTAATGAGTGGATTTCCAGAATAGATACGCAGTACAGACTAAAGTTGTCTGTAGCATTGAAGTTGGAACCACTGGCAAATATTCATGGTTATACACAAGATCTCCATAGGAAATGGTCACAGATTCCAGCTTCTGATGGCGTTAAAGCTAATTCCATGATGCTCAGTAGACCCATGTACAAGTAATTTGCTTCTTAATCACGTAAACTTTCTTTAAAGTGGGAACTTTACGCGCTTCACCAACAGATACCTTCAGATAGATGGAGTTGACATCCATAGATTCAGTTCTGAGCAACTTCTATATGAATATCATCATTCATCACCACTGCAATGTATTTAAAATCAATGGTTGTAAATTTCTAGAATACCGATATTGTTCATGGCAAAGTTTTTGCACCTGCTCTGTTCACCATGCATTTGTACTGCAGGGAACTGCCCAGCGACCAGAAGTTCGTATTATCACATGGAAGAATGAGGAACTTACTACAGATGCTCTGCCAGTGCATGGTTTTGAGCATTATAAGGCAAAGGATTATGCTTTTGCACATGCTCCATTTTCAGGTACATCTTTTCCCTACTCGTTTGACTTTCAAGTTTTTCTGAGCTTCATGTGCACATATCAATTGCTTATCTTGCTTGTATTTTCATATGTAGGAAGCAGCTATGCAGGTGGGCAATGGGCAGAAGGTGATGAGCCTTTGTATTATATAGTTTCTCCTAAGGATGTCGTCATTGCAAGGCCTAGGTAAGTGATGAATTGCAATCTTAGTTTCTTATCCTATCTTCCTTCATCATTAAATGAATATGTTATGTAATCCAAGAACGTCAAAATCATGCAGCATCAATTATTAACTTACATATATTATTGTTGTTCTTCTTCTCTATGAGTCGGATACATGCATGCACTTGCACATGCATGTAAAAATAGTTATCTTTATAGAAGAGACTAGACCGTATCACCACAATAAATTAGGAATATAAATTCAGCTTTTACAAGGATGGAGACAATGAACAAACTTCCACAGACTAATATACTAGGTTATCAAGTAAAGGATCTGCAGAATAAACAATTCTCTCTTTGTTGGGGAAGCAAGATGACAACAAGTCTCTCAAGCTAACAGGTTTGATTTAGGTGTATGACCTTTAAGACATTAATTATTAACCAACATACTGTAACTTGTAGAATCTAGATTTCAACTAGGTGATACAATTCCCTATGAAGTTTGGCCACAATAACTGATATTTCTCTTCTTGTTTCCAGATATAACATGTTGAGTTATTGATTTAATTCCATATAATCTTTTATTTTAGTTAGGATTTCTTTAGGTTTGGCTTGATTGCATGTTTTAGTTTTTTTTAGGTTTTGATTTGATTAGAATTTTTATTTGCTTCCTTAACTATTTAGGTGTTTTCTTTTTCTATAAATAAGAGTTGAATCTTGCATGAGGAATAAACTATTATGAATAAAAAGTTTTGAGTTATGAGAATTCTCACTTGAGCATGTGAGGTGTTCTTTAGCATGTGATTTGCCACTCTGGGGTGTGAAGCCTAGTTATTATCTAAATCCTCTTCCTTTCAATAATCATTCTCAATCAATCCCTTCAAAAGAATCCCTCATGAAGAAAAACCAAAAAAAGAAAAAAGAAAAAAAACTAATTGCCCGATATAGGTTTACCCTTCACGCGTAAACACTAACTGCTGTAGTGTTCATGGTTGATCAGTAACAACAATTTACTGTTTATCATGGTTACAACCTTATTCTGCCAACCCGTCGAAGATTTCTTGCTCCAGATTGAAACTGTCCGCCCGCTCCCCATCGCTTTTGTATGCTTGGGCTGATTAGAAGTTCAAACTAACAAAGACTGCTTGAGTGCTTAGAAAGCGTTGCAGTCCTCCAGATTTTGACATGTTCATAATGGTCTCCCACTTTGGTTTTCAGATCATTTTCTTCCGAATCTATATTGTATCTTGCTATTCTAACTTCTTTCCTACAAAGACAAATTTATGTTGGGAGGTTAGGGAGATTTTTCTTTTCAAACTACATATTGTATTTCTTGCAATTTTTGTTGATTTCTTTTTCGTTTGTTTCATCAACTTTTGCCTGTATAACGGTCACTTGATATTTCACTGTTAAAATTTTGTCACTTAAAACTGGGTAACCCGTTAAACATTTGAAGTGTACCCTTGGCTTTCGAGAATCGAGATATTTTCCATAATTTCTTTTGTTCACATTTTGTTTTACGCTTTGAGTTAGTGTTAACTGTATTATACTTCACAGACTGGGGAACTTGTTATACCACATATTTGGTTTGATAAAAATGTTAACATGTTTGTTGTTTCTAGAGATGCTGAAGATCATATTTCTTGGCTTCTTCAACATGGTTGGCATGAGAAGGCTTTAGCTGCAGTTGAAGCAGGAAAGGGACGGACTGAGCTTCTTGACGAGGTAGATTAATTTCAGTGAATTTTTGTTTTCCAAAATTATTTTAAGTCCTTTTGTCAGCTTGCTAATTGTGAACTTAAACATTTTCTTGCGTACTCTGATTGACAGATTGACTAGAGTACTTTGGTACCAGTTTTAGGCCATGTTTTTCCTTCCCTCTTATTAATTCCCTCTTATTAATATGTGACAAGAACTCAGACCTGCTGCATTTGCTAGATTTCTAGAATGAAAAATTATTGGCTATCTAAAAATGCTCTTAGGGCTTTATACAAGGGTATTTAAGTAAGAATGCTGGAATTGGCACGATGGGTGTGAATTCAAAGAACTTAGATCCTTATCTAATTCTTGTGCTGTTATGCTTATTGTATTTGTAGTCATATGATTATGGTAGTTGATCCTTTCCCTCTGAATGCTAACTTTATATTTTCATCGAAACTGTTTTGTAATCCATGTTTTCTAGTGTTATCTTGTTTAAAATTTTAGATCCAAAAGGCATAATTTGTTTGGTAATTCCATCGTGCTGTATACTTAGGTAGGATCAAGATACCTCGATCATTTGATTGTTGAAAGGAGATACGCAGAAGCTGCTTCATTGTGTCCTAAGCTGCTTCGTGGTTCAGCCTCTGTGTGGGAGAGGTTTGTAGTATATGAAGTTATCCATATTACATACATAATTTATGAGTTCTTTATAATGATCATTTTTTTTATCAGATGGGTTTTTCATTTTGCTCATCTTCGACAGCTTCCTGTTTTGGTTCCTTACATGCCTACTGAAAATCCACGGCTAAGTGATACTGCTTATGAGGTGTGTACACCTGGCCGCATATATTTTCTTACTTCATTTCTTCTTTCTTTCTTTCTTTCTCTTATATCCGGACATTGGGAAACTCTAATCTTCATCTAGAATGTGTATTGCAGGTTGCGCTAGTTGCTTTGGCAACTAATCCATCTTTTCACAAGGTTTTATTATCAACTGTAAAATGCTGGTCACCTACCTTATATTCTGCATTGCCTGTTATTTCAGCCATCGAACCTCAGATGAACACTTCCTCTATGACTGATTTGCTTAAAGAGGTACGAATGAAATTTTCTTTGCATTTCTTGCTTTACATCTCTAGGTGGCTTATCCTTTTTAGCAACAGGCACTGGCTGAATTATATATTATCAATACTCAATATGAGAAGGCTCTAGCGTTATATGCTGATGTAAGTATTTTCTTCTATTTACCAAGTGTTTTGTTATGTTCACCTACTTAAGGAAGCTATGTCATAGTTTTTCAAAGGTGAAGGACGGTATACAAAATCACATGCTGAATTTCATTTATGAAAATATATTATTTGCTCCTGATTTAAATGCCTAAAACTGTCCCATTTTCATTTCAGCTATTGAAGCCAGAGATATTCGACTTCATTGAGAAACATAGCTTACATGATGCTATTCATGACAAGGTATTTGTGGGATCATTGTTTTTTGGCTTTTCAACAAAAAGTTTTTGTTTAAAAATCCCTTAAAAGTTAAATTTTCTGTTCATTTGATATGTCATTTTTAGTTTTTCTGTTCATGCCAATTCCTCATCTATATTACATTTTCTGTTCTCTGGTATATAAATCCTACTGCGCTGATCAAATGTGTGTGCACGCGCATATGTGCATGCACTTGTCCATCCTGGTACATGCATCCTACTATGCCGATCCAGATAACACTGTGTTCACTTATTTATGGTATTCAACACTGCTTGTGATAAGGACCTTCACTTATAAGTATAGCTTCACTTCTCTAAGTATAGTAAGTAATTTTGTTTTTTCCTTTCTGTAAAAACGTTGTTTTGCTAACTAGTTTCTAAAGGGGATTTGAAGAAAAGCACAAGTTCATAGATTGTGATTCAGAGAAGATTGGTTATCAGGCTTCCCTATTGCAAAAGCAAAGGATAATAACCCACTCCATACAACTTTCTCTTTCTTGCCTGCCTTTTCTTATGCTTGATCTCATGCGGACTGGTATCAGTCTGAAAGTATGCAATCTCCCCTATCTTATGAATCTTATCTAAAGTTTTTCTTGCGTACCATTCTTATCCAAACTGGTAATATTTATCATCATTGACAAGTGACAACGACGTAGCTGATCGTCTAGGATATCTAGCACTTTTCATGTTTCTCCATTGCATAAAATATAGTTACACCAGAATGTCGTAATTTTCATTCTCTTTGTTCATAGGTTAAGGGGAACAAAGTATTCTTTTGTAGAAAAGCCTCTGATTTTGCAATTATGTCACTGGAATCAGCTTGCTTGGAGCCAATCGCCTCATTGAATCGTAAAATGACATCTTTTTGCTATAGGAGGAATGGCTGATACGCATTAATCTTGTTATGATATTCACATTTATTGGAATAATGATTGGTGTAAATCTGTTTTTTGGTATTGAAGAACTGGGGGTCATGTGAGATTTCTGAATTACATTCTGTAATACTTAAACTTGCTTTGATAAGAAAGTCAAAAGTTGTTCTGTAGAAAGTCTAACCAATCCTAGTTTAGTGAATGATTTTGTTGCACTAAATAGAAGACATGGCCATCCCTATTACTTTGCTTGAGAACAATACCTTCTCATTAGAAGAATCATATGGCCAGGAAAATCATAAATGACCCAGTTAACTTATATTGAAGAAAGTAGATAATAATGGAGAATCTGAAACAGTGTAAGCCATTTCATGTTATTCTATGTTCAAAACTTGAAAATTTACAATGATAAGAACAAAATGCTTCTTTTGCTTGTCCCTTAAGTATTGCAAGGCGGCTTCGCTGTTTTTTGGGACATGTCTCCATATGGTTGCAGACAGTCTAAAACTTAGACAAATCTTTAATGAAATGAAGTTATAGCAAACCCCATGAATTTGGATAGGCCGTTGTTTTATGCTTTAATATATTTAGCATATTTAGCATATATCAACTCCTAATTAATCATTGGTTGAAATTTCGTATGGATTGAGTATAAAATGAGTATTTCAGATTCTGATATTGAGATCCAGGGTGTCAAGGTGATTGATGCATCATTGCATCCTCCCTATTTTGCTATTTATTTACTTTGATGGACATGTTTTTACTGATACTAGATAATTTAATTAAACTGGCCCTCAGCTGTTTCCTTCCCAAAAATCCAGTGAAACAAGAGAATGTCCTCAACATAAGCAAAAGAGAAGAAATTTTGCTAAGGAGTTTTTTTTCCTTTGCAATTACTTGTAGAATGCTCTTTCTGTCTCATTTCAGATCCATTTTACTATAATCTAATGCTAGTAGAAGTTATTTTTTATGCCCCTTTTGAAAGCTTTTTATGCATATTTGCGAAGATAGCCTTAATATTTTGTAGCAGTCAATCGCTGCATACGATTATGCTTTGTTATTCCAAGTTTTCCTCATTTTATCTGACTACTTAATATTTCTTACAAATTTCGTATGTCTTGCAGGTTGTTCAACTCATGATACTTGATAGTAAAAAGGCAGTGTCTTTACTGATCCAACAGCGTGATATCATACCTCCTTCTGAAGTTGTGGGACAACTTATGGGTGCCATTAAGAAGTGTGATAGCAAATATTTCTTACATTTATACTTGCATTCTCTATTTGTAGTTGACCCTAATGCTGGAAGGGAGTTCCATGATTTGCAGGTAACTTGTCACTCTAGTTTGGCAAACATGTTTGCCAAGCTAAACCTCCAAGTTATATTCAAGCCAGAGTTTGCATACAAACCTTGGTTGCATCCAGTTTGTGGTTACCAACACTTCTTTGGAGTGGAGTTTGTGAAGCTCTGGTTAGGAAGACAAACTTTTGTGATTGAAGACATGGTTTATCCAACCTTGAAATGGTTGCCAAACACATTTTCCGGTTTCATAAAGTTTTGCTAACCCAAAATGTTGTTAACAACGTGTGGTTCAGCTTTTGCGGTTTAATCAAATGAAACCACAGTTTCACAACTGAGACCTGATTGCCAAACTAGGCTTCACTTATTGTATGTTTAATACTCAGAATTCCGTGACTATTCCGTGCAATATTTTTGTTTACACTTCATCTCTGCTTTTCCTCTTTTCCAGTATGAATGAATCCCATGCCTCTTTGTATATTGCCCTTTTATTCTTTTGCCTTTGTCTGCTTTTACATCTTTACTGGTAAAAGTATACTTTGTATCATCTTGTTCCGTATTCATGATTCTTTAGTCAGTTGTGCAGCTTGTTCTAGAAGAACGAGAAACTTATAGAGCACTATCACCATGATGTCTCTCAAGATTAAATACCTAATGTCATTGAGTTTCATATGGGCCACCAACAAAATTGGATGGTTGCTTTTCTTGTGCTTAGGATATACTCAGTTGTAAAAGACATAATGCTCTTTTATTCCCTGCAAATGTGTTATGATATATATTTAAATGTGTTATGATATTTATTTAAGTGTCAAATTGTATGATATGTATAATGAGTAAAGTTGAATAACTGGTGTTTCTTTTATCTGAATGAATACATCTATTAATTCGTTTAAATTTTAACTCTAATAACTCTAGTTAGGCTCCAGTGTCTTTGTCTAAATAAGATATTCATGTAAATAGGTATAATCATGATTCATCATCATTAGCATCATCACATGTTATATGGATGTTAGCTAGGGAGCATGGTTGCAAAAGGCTCTATAAAAAGATTGACCAAAAACTAGAAGTAGATGTCATCCTGATGTCAACCTATTTCAACCCGCTAAAAATGTGCCAAATTTCTATCCAAGGAATATATGGATAAGAGAAGACTTGTTATATGTCATAGATGGTGATTATTTAACTCCTCTTTCGAGTACACAACCTATCCCCTTGCAATGTATGCTTATCCAAACTGAGAGATGCCCTCCAAAATTAGCCTGGCTCCAAGGAGTCTGGAAGAAGGAAAGATGGTAATTTCACAATAGGAAAGTGCAATCAACCCTAAGGCACAATTTGGATTCAAAGAGGACACATTCTCATTTTCACTTGGGCCCAATTTTGGATACAAAGTGCTTCTATGTTTATACTAGTCTGTTTGTAGATTATAACTTTTGTCTTTTGAAAAGATTTTGAGTTAATTTTTATTCATTTACTTTCACGTGGTAGGTAGAGCTTTATGTGGATTACGAACCACGGATGCTGCTTCCATTTCTTAGTATTAGTGAACATTATAGGCTTGACAAGGTTTGGAGCTCAACAAACCCTTGATGCATTCTTGTCAGCTTGAAATCTAAGCAATGACATGATTTTTAATTACCTCTCAGGCATATGATATTTGTGTGAAGAAAGATCTTCCTAGAGAGCAGGCCTATCTTCTAGGGAGAATGGGAAACACAAAAAAAGCGCTTGCAGTTATCATAGATAAATTAGAAGATATTGAGGAGGTATGTCCATTTGTTTACTGCATGCACAAAGATATTTCAAGTTTCCTTTTGCGTTCCTCTTTCTTATTTGCATATGACATACTGGAATCAAAGTCTACGACTTTCGAGGTGATTGAGAATAAAGACATAATGGACCTTATGCAGGCAGTAGCATTTGTGACTAATCAGCATGATGATGAATTATGGGAGGAATTAATTAAGCAGTGTCTTCGCAAGCCTGAAATGGTACATGAATAAGCTGAAAAACAAAGTCATCTCTAATGCTGTTACTCAATTCTTTAGCTTTGGCAACGGTGCAAGCACTTACATTGTCTGTGTTGGCATTTGGCAGGTAGGAATGTTGTTGGAACACACTGTTGGCAATTTGGATCCTCTATATATAGTCAGTCGTGTGCCAAATGGAGTTCAGATACCTAGGTTCGTACTTATCTTTATTTCTTTAGCAATACTAAATTATCACATCTCAGACTGATAAATTCGTCAAATACGCTATACTTCCCAAGAGGTCAAGAACAAACAGTAATATGTTATGTTTTTTTTTTAAGGCTAAGAGATCGCCTTGTCAAAATCATCACGGATTATCGGACAGAAACTTCTCTGAGACACGGATGCAATGATATTCTCAAGGTTTTCACAGTTTCTATACTTTAATAAACATGCATTTCTTTTATCTCATGTCTTCTCTCATTGAGACTAAACCTTGATAGGCCGACTGTGTTAACCTTTTGATCAAGCACTACAAAGAGGCCAGACGTGCAATTTATCTGAGCAGCATAGAAGAAGAAACTCAAAGAAGAAGGGAAGATAACACTTCGAATAACGAGATGGCAATAATGCCAGCTCCAAGAACGATGGATGTTAAGTCCAAAACAAGGGGTGGTGCTAGATGTTGCTTGTGTTTTGATCCTTTCTCCCTTCAACATCTTTCGGTCATTATTTTCTTTTGTTGCCATGCTTATCATGTTAGTTGCCTGCTGGGTGGCGCGGATAGTATTGATATAGGAAGCAATGATATAATGCATAGTGGTGATGATGGTGATGATAGTGATGAGGATGGCAACTCTGGTAGGTCTCGGATGCGCTGTGTATTGTGCACTACCACCAGTGGGCGAACTTGAGTGTATTTAATAGTTTTGATTTTTTTTTTAAAATAAACTTTTTCTGGTATATTTTGGTAATTTTGTGCCCTACTGGGTTCATGTATTGTCATCAAATGTTTGTGTAATATCTTTTGATGTTTATTTTTATGCCCAACTGGGTTCATATAATCTTGTTGGGTCACTGATTGGCGCGACTTCAACATTTTTGAGTGTTGAATATATACGTTCATTTTTAAAGTGGTTATGGATCCGATTTCTTTTATTAGTATGATATTCTGAAATATTCTGAAATATTTATTTACATTTGATGTAATTCTTTGGTAATATGGTTAGTTGATAAAAAAAAAATCAGTAACCTGAAAACAGCAACAATGCCAAGGTAAAAAGTTGTCTTACGGGTGGTGTTATGAACTGTTTGTTGTAAGATATAACCTTGTTGCAAGTATACTTTTGGGCCATGTTTGGATTGGTTACTATTCTGAATTAATAACCCCTTATCCGTTAAAATAGCATAGTGAAGTGTTTGGTTTAATTTTTTAGAGGGAATTAGGTTGGACTATTTAGTCCATTAAATTAAAATAGTCCAGAGGTTTTGGGCTAAATAATAGAGGGGAGGAGATATTATTGTAGTCTTGGGGCTATTTCCCACTAAGGGTTAGATTTAAAAAGACAACTTTGTCCTCCTAAGTTTTCAAAAAATTACATAGGTTCTCCCTTCTAATAATTTCTTTCACCGTCATCTACCAAATGTGAAAAGAAATTGAAAGTCAAAAACTCGACGGAAAAAATGAAGACGGACACGCAAGTTGAACATCTCTTAACTATTTAAACCATGGGTTGAAATTATTAGTTCTTTAATAAATTTGTTACGCCAATAAAAGTTATGATGACTTGTACAACTTTGCTTGAAATTGTATTACCCTTCGCAAACAGTTTTTGTTAACATCAAAGAGATCAGGTAAATAAATTCTAAGTCATGAAAACTTCTATAAAAAAATTCTAAGTCATGATTATTTTGATGAACTATTTGGCACGTCTATGGAAAAATTTATGGCACACACATGTAGCAGCAAAATAAAAATATATTTGAGAGGCTAAACTTGAGTTTTTAATATAGGTTACAAAGTGTTGATGTCAGTTATCTAACAGCGGATTTAGATGAAAGTTAATTAAGAGTGTTAGGTCCTCAAACTCTTTCAGATGGCTGGTCCTGGGGCTCATTGTTTTTCCCCGCACATGAAAGGACACGTAAGAGGGCGGAGTTAGGTTCTCCGATTGTTCCTCCGACGATCAAGTCAGTAAGTGATCTTGAGTGGGACAATATATAGGTTGAGTAGTTAAAAGTTGCGCAAAAGGCCTGAGAGCTTACCTCATGAAATGCCGCTTCCTTTTATAGTGGATTGGAGGGGCAAAAGGGTAACTTGGGCCGAGTCCAGCTAGACAACTGAGTCGGCAAACAATTTATAGGTGTCGATTGCTGAGCGGGTTGAGTCACCTAGTTATTTAATGTGGGAATGACAGTAGATGCTTGGAGCTGACTGGGTTCAATGAGTCACAAAGGCTATGGGGGCTAGAGCAATAATGATTTAGTCAGGGCAGTTAACGCAGGAGCAGTTGACTGGCGAGGGGTTAGAGGTAAGTACCGCCTCTCAATCCGTTTGGTTGAGGGCCGACGACCACCGCATTTTCACCTGGTTACGCAAGTTGTCAATTGATCGAGTCGGCCGCGAGAATGGTCGGCTGGTAGTTGTTGAGCCGGTAGTGAGAGTTGCGTATGGTAGGTTGGCCAACAAACACCACCTTTCAACTGGGTTATGCGAGTTGTCGGCTTATCGAGTCGGCTATGGGAGCAGCGAGAGTTATATTGGCCTTGAACTCGTCTGCCTTGGCATGGAATGGGACAGGTGTCGGCTTCCCTATAAAGATTAATACTTAGTGGTTTTGGGGGTCGTAACACAAAGAAATTTTGATATTATTGTTATGTGTGTATATGCATGTATAACAAGATTTACTCTTTCATATTGTTATTTTTCTGTAGATTTCTTATTGCATCTCAAGACAACTGTAAAAACTCGGTTTTGTCTTTCGATGATTGTACTATTATCATTTATTTATTACGTTCTAATTACTAATTTATTATTTTCTTTTAATGGTTGATTCAATGTATATCGAGTTATGATATTGTTCGGTCAAGTTGTCTTGCATTGGGCCATGTGCAAAATGCCTTTAAACACTGTCATAATTGACTCGGACCTAGCTTAAATCATGGCGGGTAGGCAAAATGGCATTGTGGATATTTGTTCGTGTAATGACACGTTCCCAAATGCTACATAGGTATTAGAGGTGCTAAAAACAAATTGCACCAAACACATTATTAAAATTTTAACTCACTATAGTCTAGAGTACTATTATATTTCAAGACTATAATGAGTTAAATTAGTCCCGAGATAAAACAAGTCTTTAATCCAAACATGGCCTTAGTGTTGGGGGTATAATTGCTTTGATGTACCTGTCATTTTTGTTTGGGGAGTTGGAAGCAACCAGTCTTTATTTTGAAGTTTCATCTTCTCTCTCTTTAAAAAAAAACAAAATGAGTAAAACAAAGTGCACTCTAGGTTTGACCGTGATAAGTAAAAAAAGGTTTGAAGTAATATTAATAATTTCAAGAATTTAGGGGATATATAATTGAAACCTTTAACACCTCGCTTGGTATGGGAGAGTCAAGCGATGTGAGAATGGAACGATACACAAAATGAAATGGACTAAATGTTGGATGAAGTGGGAATCAGTATATTTGGAAGTTATATATTCTTTTTGATTCCCATGGCTTGGTTTGCTCAAGAGTCTGAGGTGGGACGGTGAGATGAAGGAAAGTGCAATGAGGTAGAAGATTGGATATTCCTTTTGACCTTCATGTTTGGTTGGAGGAGAGATGTGGGGAGGTGGTTTTCTTGTAGTTTATTTTTGTCTCGTGTCTTATCAATTTGGAGGAATTCTTCTCTCTATAGATTTGTAATTCATTTTATCTTATCTATTCTTTCACTTCATCTCACATCATGTCATCTCTCTCTTTAGAAACCTCTTACCAAACATGATTTTTAGTTTGTTCCTCAGCTCATCTCACCTTGTCTAAGTGAGAATGCCTATTCCTTGAGAACTCATTGGAAATGCTCATTCCCACAAAAGTTTAGAACTGATGAAAAATGACAGTAAGATTTTTAACTTCCAAAAAATTTGTTGTATCATGTTGCATAAGAGCGGTTGAAAAAATATTTTCTCCTTATTGCCATTAGTTGCCAATCCCTATCATTGGAATTCCAATCCAGCCATAGCATCCCGTACCCCAAACCAACACCAAACTCTTCGTCGCAGCTGACAAATGGACTACTAAACACTGACAACACATTCCCTATTGCCTCCAACCTACAACCTTCTACACAACCCATTGTCGCTGACAACTAGGGGTGGAAATGAACCAAATAATTAACAAATAGTGCGTTAAATATTCGGCTAACTATTCGGTCATATTCGATTCGGTAGTTCATTTAACACTAAACAAATAATATTTAGAATTCGAGTTCATTAACGAATAGAATGTAACTAGGGGCATATTCGATTCGTTTGCTTATCAAATATCCGTTGAAAATTTGATTGCTTATAATTTGTACGATTACACATATGATTTTATATTTTCAACCTACTTATATTTTCTACTTAAGTTCTATATATTAATTTTGAGAAACTTAAATACTCTT